>QLSR01000057.1:1722527-1815046 GCA_031780015.1 Citrullus colocynthis
TTTTTTTTTTTTTTTTTTTTTTAATTACAAATTGCAAAAACTTGATGGAAGTATATAATAGTTGCTATTAAATTTTTAAACTTTTAATTTTAAAAATTAGCCGTCAAAATTATATAAAAATTAAAATTGAGTTAAATTTTAGGAGTGATTTTTGTGATCTGTTATTTATTATTATTATTGGAAGGAAAATCAAAACTGTGCTCTTGTCTTTTTAATTCCCTTTATAACCTCTCATCTCACCGTTCCCGCTTTCTCTCCTCATTTCACAGTCGGCTCTTCTCAACAAACCCCGTTCCGTTTTCCTCACCTTCTCTCTCTCTACCACCGTTCTCTAAAATTCCGTTTCATTTCTCTCTTCGCCGTGGAAGGTATCATTCTTATCGGATTTTCGCTTTTTCTATTACTATTCTGTCTGTTTTGCGCTTCAATGTGATTGGTTTTTGGTTCGTGTACTGCTTACTCTCTTCGGTTATACCTTGATTATCTTGATTTGATTCATTGTTCTGCTCATTTGGATTTGCTCTGCTTGTTTATTCTTGTTTCCGCTTGTCTGGAGTTTGTTTTTGATTAATTGATCTTTTCAATGAAGCGGAATCGAACTGTTCTTCTTTTGTTTTGTTGAATCGACGAAGTTACGTGTGTACTTTTTTTTTTCTCCAAGGAGGATTTGATTTGATCGGTGAGGCGAAGAAGGCAGTCCGTACAGGATTCGGAGAGGAAAATTCGTTGTGGGAATCATTTTGGAAAAAGGTTTTGGTAGTTACGGCAGTGAGAATATCTTGAATTTGGATCGGTGTGTGGTTTATTTTTAATGGCGTCGTCTCTGATTCTGAATCCTGTGGCGACTTCTGAGCGATCGCGTGATTCATCCAGAAAGAAGAAGAAGAAGAAAGCAACAAGGGAAGATAATCGTCAAGATCAAGATCACATCAAATGGAAATCACAAGCTCAGCATCAAGTTTACTCTTCGAAGCTGTTGCGCGCCTTGAGTCAGGTCAGGATCAGTTCTCCTGAATCGACACCAAACGAAACGCCGCGCCGTGGCCGAGCGGTGCGGGAGGCTTCCGATACGGCTCTAGCCTTTACGGCAAAAGGAAGAAGTAGGTGGAGCAGAGCAATCTTAACGAACCGTCTCAAGCTCAAGTTTCGTAATAAGCACAATCGGCAGAAGGCGCGTGTGACCGGAAACAGCCGCACGAAGAAACCTAGTGTTAGCGTTTTGCGGTTTAGAGGGAAGGGATCACCAACTGTACAGAGAAAAGTCCGGCTTCTCGGCCGCCTAGTTCCCGGCTGCCGGAAACAACCGCTGCCGGTGATTCTGGATGAAGTAACCGATTACATTCCGGCACTGGAGATGCAGATCCGTGTCATGAACGCCATAGTCAACTTGGTTTCAAGCTCTTCTTCATCTTCTTCTGGTAGCGATTCTTCTACCTGATGACTCGTGTACTTTCTCTGATCAATTCTCTTCCCAGAAGAAGAAGAAGAAGAAGAAGAAGAAATCCATTTTCTTCCCCTGCTTCTCTTCTGCAAGTAATTTCTTGTCAAATATAATATATATATATATATATATATATATATCGATTTCTTGTATTTGCTGCGATTCTTACTATATTTTTACAATTTTAGTATGGGAATCTGGATGAAAGTAAATTCAGATCATGTTCAAGAAGCGGGTCGCCTGTGAAATTGAGCTCTGTTTATGTTTAGATTCCTTACTCATGAAGAAAGTTTTCTTTTGATCAAATTATGGGTTTATTCTCATAACCTCTTCTTTTTTTCGTTTGCAAAAGTAAACTCCTTTCTTCTTCCTCCCTTTCCATTAACGTCCTAAAGCATAACATTATTTTGTTCTTTGTTCTTGACATTATCTGATTCTCTAATTTACCTCAGTAACATTTTTACTTTTTTTATTTTATTTTATTTATTTTTCTTTAACATTAGTATATATAATAAAAGTTTTAATTCAAATGGTATGAGAGTACGTTGAGTTACTTGAAATTTGAGTTTGGGTTAGGTTTGAAGATATTATTTTCCTTAATGGGAGATAAGAGCTGACTATTATTCTGGGAGATAAAGAGATATATACTGCAACTGATAATTTATATTAGAACTATTTATAAACTAAATCTATATTAGTTTAGACCGTTCTATCACATGAAAACTTTTTGTATATTTATTTGTTTTGATATTTTTTCTATCTATAATAATTTTTCTTTAGGTTTAAGTGATTATTATTATTATATATATATATATTTTTAAGTATTTCATTTGTTGTTTGGATATATTTCTACTTACTCCTGTAGAGATTTGCCTATTGAATCTAAACATTTTATATGTTAAATTAAAAAATAATTTTAGAAGTATACGGATTTAACTCATAGTATAGGTTTGGTTTGATGATCATTTGAGTCTCGTTAGGTTACCATATTGGCTCCGTTTGGTAACTATTTCGTTTTTTGTTTTTGTTTTTTTTAAATGAAGTTTATTTTCTTCTAATTTCTTACATTGATTTGTTAAGTACAATAGTTAATTTTTTGCCAAATTTCAAAAATAAAAATAAGTTTTTAAAAATTATTTTCTTTTTCAAATTTTGGCATCGTTTTTATAAGGTGTGTTTGGAATACATTTTTAAGTGTTTAATTTAAAAAATAAGTTATATTGAAAAATATTATAGTGTTCGGCAACCACTCAGAATATATTTTGAAGTGTATTTTGAAAATTTTTTGTCAAAAGAGTTTAACTAAAGATGGATTTTTTGAAAAATATTTTTTTTCTCTAGTCAATTCAAAGAGGCCCTAAATCATTAGTAAAAAGTAGATAACAAAGGAATAACTTTGAGGGGGAAAGTAGTGTCTATAAGATTAATTTTCAAAAACAAAAACAAAAAACAAAATAGTTACAAAACGGAGTCTTAGTTTTTTTGTTTTTAATTTTGAAAATTAAGTTTATAAACATTCATTTCATTTATAGGTTTCTTTCACCCAAAATCATATCAATTTTTAAAAACTAAATATTAGTTTTTAAAAAAGGTAATGGTTTTAAATGGAAACGGCTAAATATTTATAAATATAACAAAAGGTCATTATGAATATTCATTAATAGGTCACTGCTTAATTTTGAAAAACAAAAAACCAAAAACTAAATTGTGTTACCAAACAACACTTTGGTTTTTAACTTTTATAAATATTCATTTGATCCATTAATTTTTTAAAAATATTTTTAAAGTGTTTTAAAAAACTAATTCACATGTTTGAAAACTACGTTTGTTTTGGTTTTTAAAATAGACTTAATTTTAAAAAATCAAAATAAAGAAGAAATAGTTATCAAACAAGAATTTAAATATTTGAATGTTTAGGTGAGAAAGAAGAAAATTATAGTCAAGATATATATATATATATACTTTCAATAGTAAAAAATCAAAATAGTTATTCAACATCACTCTGGTCAAGTTATATATGGACACTTTCTTTTCAATTTGAGCCAAGCACCATTTGAAAAGAAAAGTTTGAATTTCGTATTTTTAAAATGCTTTTGGATATTTTGTATTCAATTTGAGCATAGTTATATGCTTACTGAATCTCACTCCACAAAATTAGAAAAGAAATATATATTGTTTTTTTTCTTCCTTTTTTACAGTTTACAAATTTGTTTGGGTTGTGATTGTGGAGAATGATGGAAGTCTCTTTCTTTAGGACTGTGTGTTTGTAAGGTGCTGTTAAATCCAATGGATTCTCTAAATTTTCAAACCAATCACATGGTTAAGAAACTAAAGTGATGAAATAACTTTAAATTCAAATATAGAAAATATGGACCATTATTTCACAAGTAAAACCAAGTATTAAAGGTTCATTTTCTTATTTCTTTCTTGGTTTCTAATCATTTTTTTTTTCCAAATAAAATTTTGGGATCAACAAAGCTCATTGTTATAAACCAATGTTACCCTTGGATTGCCTCACATAATTGGATAAGAAAAGCTATTGAATCATTATGTTTTTTTTTTTTTTTTTAAGACTAAAACCAAACATTATTTAATTTTAAAAAAAAAAAAAAAAAAAACTTCTAAGGTTTATTTGGTACACAATTTGAATTTACTAATTCAATATGTGTTTAATATATATATCTTCTCTTGAAAATTGTTTTTTTTTTTTAAATTATATGATTCAAATAGTGGAAATTCTAGAAATAATATTTCTATCTTTTCATTATATGAACTTTGAAATTTTGAAATGTATGAATATTAAAAGAGATAAAAAAAATTATAATTAATATAGTATTTCATGTTAAATAAATTTGATTCGTTTTTTTTAAAATTTATGTAATATAATGTATTATAAATCATAAAATATTGTAAAATAATAATTATATACAAATTGTTTTAACATAGAACTTGTTGATCAATATAATAACAATAATTTATATTTAACTTAACTACACCAACTAGTTTTATGATTTATAGATATATTATATCAAATTTGTTTTTAACAACTATTTAAATTAGGACAAAATTTTTAATATGCTATCAAATACATATCGGTAAATATTAACTGCAATTCTTTTAATTATATTTTTTTGTCTTTTTTTTCAAATGTCCTTTTTCAAATTGCATATCAAACAAATCTTTACTTACTTTTAAAACTTTATTCATGGATAAATTTAACGGTACGTGAAAGACTTTAGTTGTACAATATATATTTCCATCCAAGCTAAGTTTGAATAAGTATCTCATAACCAAAAATATCAAATCATGATGGTTAGGATTCTCATTCATATACCCATCATTTTTTCTATCAACCTTAGAAAGTGACAAGTTAAGACCATAAGGAACAGTAAACCAAAGGAAATAATACCTAATTGGCACATGGAGTACATATAGATAAAGATACGTCAATGTACCATATGATGGTCACATGATTTTTCGAAAGAGGTCGTTTGATTGTGAACCATCATCCCGATATCAAATACATATAAAATTTCAAAAAAAATTAAAAATTTTACCTTATAGTTTAAACACAACAAAGTCGACAGTGAGATGAAAAGTAGCGGTCCATGATTTCGCAATCAGGAGCGGTAAGAGTAAGGGCAGCAAAGCAAAAATAGAGAGCACACGGACGGTTGCCCATGGTGGTCACTCTCAATTTGTTTGTTTAGGTTTGATGCTTTTATATAAATACATTAAAATGGTGGCCTTTTGTGTAATTATACTTCTTTTGGAATTTTGCTATGCTGAGGGTGTTTTTTTTTAGAATGGGAACCTTTTTTTTTTTTTTTTAATTAATAATTTACATATTAATTAATGGAAAAAAAATAGATTTTTACTTGTAAATTGAAATTCGAGTTTTGAAAAGGATTGCAATCTTTATCTTAAACTTTATGTTTGATATACCATGTTAATTTTTATAATATGTTTATTAATTAGTGGGAAAGAAATTTACTCGTAAATTGAAACTTGACATTGAATTATTATTATTATTTTTTTAATTTATAAAGGATTGCAATCTTTATCTTAAACCTCATAATTGATATATCATGTCAATTTAAAATTAAAAAAATTGATTTTTTTCCTCTATGGTTAATATGTTTTCTTAAATAATTTTTTTTCTTTAAAAAAAAAAAAAAAAAAAACTAGCATTTGAAAGTGTTTTGAGAAATAGGTTGGAATTAGATGAGATGGGTATGTCAATTAGAAATTTGGTTGACTGTGTGGAGAAATCATAAAAAGAAAAACAGTTTCACGGTCTTCATTAATGAAATTATATGGTTTCTTTTTTTACTTTTGACAAAATTATATAGTGTTTGTTTCAAATATAGCAAAATCGACCAATTTATTTATAAATATAACAAAATGTCACTAATAGATAATGATAGACATTTATCAGTGTCATAGTGATAGACAATAATAGATGTCTATCATCGAGATAGTAATATTTTGTTATATATAAGAATATTTGCAACAATTTTGTCATTTAAAACAATTACCTTATTTTTAATACCTTTTTAAAATAATTAGGACATGAAATTTTCTTTATTAATTTTAATAGTGATGGAAAACTTAATGAAATTAATAGCTCAAGACTAAAAGTGAATATTTAAGTGAAAAATTAAAGTTAAAAGGTGTAAATCTTAAAACATAGAAACAAGGTTTGAATAAAATTGTAACATATTGAAACCTATAGACTATATATTAAAATCAAATTCAAAACTTAAAAGTGTAACATTTTAAAATCTAGAGATTAAACATAAACTAAATCCAATCCCTTAAATACCAAAACCATGTTTTCCCTTTATTTGTAGTAATGACAAAGATACAATTTCAATACATCCTTTAATGAAATTGAAGAAAAATTTTATGAAAATAAAAGATAAAATAAGATTCTATTTTATAACTATTTGATTTTTTATTAATTATTTTTTTAAAAAGAAAATAAAGCCAATAATACTACTTTTACCTATAAGTGTAAAGTAGGGGCAAAAAAAATACTATACAATAGTTCAAATTTAGAACCTATTCTTATACCATGTTAAATCACCTAATGGATTATAGTAAATTTAATAAATAACAACACTATAACTTAATAATATAATCAAAAATTGATTTTTGTTCTTGAATTTAGAAAAGGAATTGAAGTGTTTTTTTCTTTTTTTTTTTAATTAACACAGGAAAATTATGATAAATATCTGGAAAAAAAACAAGCATAAATTTTAAAACAAAAACTAAATTAAATCGTTATAAATAAGATCTAATTAATTATATAATTTTTTTGCAAGAAAAAAAATTACACAGTAGATTTTTGTTTTGAATCCCACTAAGAAGACTCTTCATCAGGTCATCTTCAACTAAACAAACAAACCACCAAAAAGACGTCCATTGTATACCCCTATTCAAATGTGTTAAATTACAAAATTGATCTTTATAATTTTAATTTGGTACTTGTAAGTCATTTCGATTATAATTAAGTGAATGAAGTACTGATTATTTTTCAAAGATAAAAAATTTAATTATCCCCGTAGAGAAAATTCAAAAGATAATTATATATCAATTAAAAAAATAATCAATTTTACTTAAACACACTAAACAGTTAATATTCTTCTAAAATTGTCAAGCTCCCATAGACAAAGTCATGTAGAATTGGGCGGATGAATCCTCAAATATCAAACAAGTGTGATGCTCTAGAGGAAGGATCTTAGCACCACGTATTCCACAACCCAATTTGTAATTAGTAGAGTTACGTCGAACATATTAAAAGCGATGTGCTCTAAAGAAGAGAAGTTGACTTGGTCACTTAGATAGAGCTAGACAATTATGTTTGTAGACAAATATGTGACAATTCGAGGTTGTTAGAGAGAAGATCATCTGACCAAAGTTATCCATATTTGGTTCGAAAATTTAGGTTGTGGGTATACAAGTGAAGGAATATCCTCTTCATTAGTATGTAGTCTTTTATCTATTATGCAAACAACAAACATTATTGTATCAATTTGGAGGTACCTAAAAATGTCGTTTGTTCTTAATAAGTGATATCGTGAAGGGCATTACGACCAAATTTATAACTTACTATTTAAGGCCTTGTTTGATGACCATTTGGGCTTCTCTTGATAATCATTTTTGTTTTTCGTTTTTTAAAAACGAAGCATATTTTCTCTCAATTTCTTACAATAATTTTCATCTTTTTAAAATCCAAGAGTTGAATTCTTCGTCAATTTTTTTTTTTTTTTTTTTTTTTTTTAAAGTTAGTTTTCAAAACTTGGCTTGGTGTTTGAAACCAACGGCAAAAAGTAGATAAGTGAAAAAAGTATTTATAGACTTAATTTTCAAAAATAAAAAACCAATGTCTAGCTTGATGACCATTTAATTTTATAAGCTTAATTTTATTTTTGATTTATGAAAATTAAGCTCATAAACACTCATCTATCTATGATTTCTTGGTTTTATTATCTACTTTTTAGGAGTGCTTTTAAAAGTCAAGCTAATTTTTTAGACCTAATATAAGTAATTTTTGAAAACTTGTTTTAGTTTTTAGATACTGATTACAAATTCAATTGTTTAGTTAGGAAAAATGAAAATCATGATTAAAAAAAAAAAAAAAGGAAAAATAACATAATTTAAAAATAGGAAAAAAAAACCAAAATAATTACAAAACAATGGACTAATTATTTATGATTTCTTCAATTCTAAGTGTTAAATTTTTAAATTTTTAATGTAGGGTTGTTTGTTTGGATATGTGCTGATTATTTTACTTAAACAAAGGAGATTAAGGTAAAGCCAATTATTAATTTGTTGGGTTCAAAATTATAGATCTACTTTGTGGCAGCAAATGATTTATAGCCCAAAGAGGAAATTGTAATCTTCCAAATTTCAATCTTAATTTAACCCTTTCTTTATTGAGAGAAAAATGGAATGGCCAAATATTTTATGTGAAAATATATTCCAATTTCAATTTATAAATTTTAAAACTCCCTTTTCCATAATTCTTTTATATTTTATATTCCTACTCTATATTTCAATTTCAATTTACAAATTTTATAACTTTTTTTTACATGCATTTTTCAAACTAACATTTTTTTTTAAGTTCAAGAACATTAAATGCCCAAAAAAATGGCATTTTTGAATAAATGAGAATAAAGAAATCGAATCTACCATTTCAAAAGAAGTCATACATGTTAATTATTGTTGAACTATGCTCATTTTGACTTATGTTGACACTTTAAAATCGAGTATTTTAGACTAAATTATGAAAATATATCTTTGAAACTTTGTTATTTATTCTTAAATTACTTTTCTACTTTTTAAAGTTGTATTGTTACCTTAACTTTTTATCAATATTCTAAAACTATAAATTCTTCTACAATCTTAGACAAAAATTAGAACTTGAAACAATGGAATTGTAAGTTAAATGAAGTGATGATCTAATTTTTCGTTCTAGGTCAGTGTCACATTATTCTATGATACAATTTCTGTATGAAATAATAAAATTTTCTATTCAATAATAGTTAGGGAATGTTTATAAAAGCCGAGTATGAGTAATATTGCACCTTTAAAAAAAAATTAAAACAAATGACCAAATCTAGGGTTTTTTTATATTAATTTAACGAAAATGTTACGTATTTACCACTATTGTTCTCAATATATTATCAAAATAATATTTGGTTGATACTAATTTGGGGAAAATGATGAAGCTGCATGTGACATGTCAAGGCACAAGGAAACATGTGGGACCCATCTACCTCAGTTTTTTGCCACGTAAGCAAACCCCTACTTTCTAATTTCTAATTTCTAATATTGTTTTTGTTTTTTTTTTTTTATTCGTTTTCTTTTTCTCCATGTGAGCTGCCACCATGTGAGGCCACCGATAAAGTCAAAAACCTCTACAAATCGACATCTTTTATATATATATATATATATTATATAGTTTCTCAAAAATAAAATTAGAAAAATTATTATAAATAAAATAAATATCAAAACTATTTATAAATATAACAAAATTTTACTTTCTATCTATTATAGATCGCGATAAAACTCAAATAAATATATATTCTTGTCTATCTAATAAAGTGATAGATGTCTATCTGAGTCTATCATACATAAAAAGTAAAATTTTGACATATTTATAATTATATTCAACAGTTTTTCTATTTTTTAAAATATCCCATAGAAGTAAGATTGAAATATATTTTAGTTTAACTTTGCCAATTTGTTTTTTCAAATTTATGTTCAACTTAATCTTTAAACTACATATAAATTTTAACTCTAGCCATAGTTAATTACTGATTATTGATAAAAAAATCTAGGTTAAAATATCATTTTGATCCTTGTACTTTGGAGTTTGTTAAACTTTAGTTCTTATACTTTTAATAAATTTTAAATTTAGTCCCTACTACTAATTTATTGTAGATTTTTCATTACTTTTTATTTTTTATTAGCATTTTTACTATAAATTTTAAAAATGCATTCGTATATTGTTTTTTTCCATAAAAATTATTATGATTATTCAATCAATTTCGATAAAAGTTAACTTCGAGAGACTAAATTTAAGATTTACTAAAAGTATAGAGACAAAAAGTGGACATTTGAAAGTATAAAAGTTAAAATTGAATAAATTTTAAAGTATAAATACCAAAATAGTATATTAACCAAAAATCTATTATTTAGTTAATTTTTTAACTATAAATTTTATAAATATATTGACATAATATACTTTCTCACATGAAATCCATTATTTTTATTATTCTAAGTCAATTTTGATATAAGTGGACTTCGAATAGCTAAAATTTAAATTATTGAAACATATTTCAAAATAAAGAAACTAAAATAGTATTTGACGTAAATATAAATAGGAAATTAGAGAGAAGATTTGGAAGGATATACAATAAACGACACGTGGAGGGCTCAAACGGTTTCTCCCACTAAAAATGCTTAGCAAAAGAGGAATTGTCATTGTTGAGTCGAGCGGGTCCAAAACTACACTTCAAATCAAGGCATTAAATATATATCTATATATATATTTTACACTAATAAATAAATTGTTTAATTCTTATAAAAAAAATCAATAAATCATATATTTATTTTAGGGGGATCAGGAGTTTAAATTTTCATCTTCATTCTTCTAAAGAAGCAAATGGAGCTTTTAAATAATATGTTGATATTTTCATTATAAAATTGGTCTATAGGAGTAAAAAGTATAAAAAAATTTTTTATTGAATGACAAAACTGTTAAAAATATTTACAACTAACAGCAAAATATATAGATAAATCACGATCTATCGCAGTTTATCAAAGATAGACAGTGAAATTTTGATATATTTGTAAATATTTTGGTTCTTTTTGCTATATTTGAAAAGAGCCCAAAAGTATAAAAATATATTTTTGGTTTCTAATGTCATGGAATTTAGGGATGAAAGGAGTATTTATAAGCTTAATTTTCAAAATCTGAAAAAAGAAAATCAAATAATTATCAAACGAGGCTGAAATGATTCTCAAACGAAACTTTAGTTAACACAAAAAATTCAGAAGTAAGAGGATGATAAAAAAGGTAGATCTGTCATCCAATATCACATATTTGATGTAAATGAAGTTATTTTTAGGGTGACATTAACTTTTAAACCCTAATGATAAAGTTGTATGTGAAAGCATGACAACATATATTTAGACTAAGATTTCACTTCAATAATAATAATAATAATAATAATAACAACTTAAATAAATTATCGTTATTATTTAACAATTAATTTTTTAAAAAAATCAACTTTATAAGATTTATTTAAGATGGTTAAAATTCTACTTTCGTGTTTTGTACTTTGAATTTAGAGTTGTTTTTAAATATTGCAAAATAAACCAAATTTTTTATAAATATTGATAATTTTCATTGTCCATCAACATTAGACTGCAATAGACTTCTATCGCCTGAGCGATAGATCGCAATAAAATTCTATCGCTTATCTATTGGAGACTATCATTGGTAGGCAATGAAATTATTCTATATTTGTAAATAGTTTGATATTTTTTCTATTTATAATAATTTTCATTGAATTTATTCTATTTTGGTCTTATTTGCAAATGTCAAGCTTAAATACTTGTACTTCCAATAAATCTTAAATATAGTATATACAACAATTAGTTTATTGTTATTTTTTTTAAAAGAATAATCTCTTTTACTATTTTTGTTAATATATTTTGAAAATATGTTCATAGTGTCATTTCTTTCATAGAAATCATTATTTTTTTTAGACCGGAAATCATTATTTTTGTGTAACCATTTTTTTTTTTTAAAAAAAATAACTTGGAAGAACTAAAATTAAAATTTGTTTTTAAAAAATTGAAATTGATCAATTAAAAATACATTAAAACAAAATGGATCCTAAATACACAAACCACCAAATTGTATATTTAAACCTCCTAAGATTTATTGAAAAAACAGAAATTAAATTTTGACATTTAAAAGTACATGAACTAAAATAAAATAGACTTTATTTCATTTTATTTAGAGTAAACTATTCAATTTGCCTGAAAAAATAATAATAACAACAAATAAAAAAAGAAAAAAGAAAAAGGAAAAAGAAAGAAAAAGAGTAAACCATTCAATTTATCAATATGCTTGTAGGCAAAGCTAAGTATAAAGTTTAAGAAACCACATCCTTTTTCAATTCTCCCACTCTGTAAGTTGCCAAAAAATAAATAAATTATGGGTGAGTTAAACTTAATAATCTTAAAATTATTTGTTTTGCATTAATTTAAGATGTCCATAAACTTTGATGTCAATATTTTTTAATGATGCGTTTTTAAGATATTTCTATTTCCAAGCTTTCTCTAACGATAGTTGTGCCCTTCATTTTTCTTTTATTTACTTTTTTGTCTATCAAATTTTTTATTTCACATTTTTTTAAAAATTTTTTTATTTAGAAATAAATTAATGTATAATATGCACTAAAATACCATCTATTATATTAAAGGACTTCTTTTGAGGAAAAAAAGTTTTAATTGAATTAATATTTTATATTTTATAAAAACTTCAAACTAAGATATAAATTAGTCTATGCTACAAAATAACACATAAAGCTATTATAACTAAGGTTTTTTTTAGAAAATTATAAAATAAGGTTGATATACAAATACAACATTAAAATGATAAAGACCAAAATGCACTTGATATAAATTTAAATTATATTAGTCTGATGAGTAAATTACTTTAAAGATTGTAGGAAGATATGCTTTAAATGTTTTTTTTTAATATATAAAAAAAGTGATTATCTGAGTTTGAGCTTTATTTTGCTTTTCACGTTTTAAGAAACATATTTATTTGATAATCAAGAAAAAAAAAACAAAAAAAATGAAAAGTAAACCCTAATTGAACTCAAAGAGCTTGAGGTGGGATAAAGAAGAACATGAAGTATTCCTTAAAGAAAAAAAATAATAATTGTTTTTCAAATCTTAAGAGCCACCATTTTCTCTAAAATTTTCAGAAGCCAATATATTATACAAAATTAATTTCATAATTTAACATTAGCCAAACAAGCTGCTTATGATCGTAGTTTTTGTTCTTATGTGGATAATATCAATCTAATCATGCAAATATTTGAATAAAAGTAGATTAATGTTTTCAAAATTTATCAAATGCAACTAAAAGAACATATCCAACCTATAATTAGGACTCCATGAAATAATCTAACCTATAAGATCTCTAACTAGTCAAAATTGCCAAATGAACACAACTCACTAGCTTAGTGCTGGTATTATCAGTCTCGGAATTTAAAAAAAAAAAAGTCGAAGATCTTCAAAGAGAAAGAACGAAATTCCACTAGTGAGATATAATCATATAAGTTTAGGTATTAATATGATACTATCCCAATTTTAAAAGTAAATTGGACTTGGGTATATATTAAAGAAAGTATATTATGTTTTCATAATATTTAGTGGTTCCATCAATCAATAGTTAAAATAAACAAATACAAAGAGAGATATTATTAAATAATATGTGGTGATAAAGGTAGGAGCCACCTACTTGAAATTAATAGCATAGCCATCATTAATGCATAAAACTACATTTGTGATTAGGTTAACTTTTGTTCTTCTTTTAATAAAGTATTATTAAATGTCAAATCAAAACACATATTCTTCATCTCACCTAATCTAGTTTGAAGTGGGATTTAGTTTATAAGCATCCTGTATTTTCTTTTTGTTGATTAAGTAATTATTTTGTCATTTAGCCTTTTTCCTTATTATCTTCAAAAATAATAATCTCCAAGAACCCATTGTGGTTTGATCTTCTCAAAATTTTCTTATTTTATTTTATTTTAAATTTTTTGTGGAGAAGTAGTTGTTGGTTGGTTTTGCATCAATTCTTTCAATATTATTATTACTACTATTATTATTATTATTTGATTTGACCTAAAAACTAATCTCCAAGAAAGAAAAAAAATTTGTGAAATTGTGATTGTTTCTTATCTTGTTTTCCAATTTTGTTGCTAACCTATGGAGATTATGACTCCCCAACTTCCAAACTTCATTAAATGCAATGAATCTTGGTTTCTCTTTCCTTTCTCCTTTGGAAATTCAAGTGGATTCTGAAAAAGACCATTTATACATACATTATTGGTACTTTCTCCGTTACATTTACTTTATATTTAGAAAAATATTATATTATAAATATGATAAAGATATTGAAATCTTCGACCCATCCATTTTTTCTCGTATATCTAACGGTACAAAACTAATAGTTATATCGTGATCGTCTCACATTAATTTCTCCCATAAAAGAAGATAATGATATCAAGCTATCCGAATCATGCTTAAGTATATGTTTATATTTAAACTTATTTCCAAATCCACATGTAAGAATAAATGAAATTGTAGATGGAAGCTATATCTATTTATTTAAAAAATGCTTAAATTACCAATTTAGTTTCCTAACTTTTAGAAGGTATGCGTGGGATACGTCTCTACACTGTTAATTGTGTGTCTACTAAATTTTTTAAATTTAAAAATGTCTAATAGATCTCTAACGAACTTTTAATTTTATGTTTGATAGATTCTTGACATATCCAATATTTTTAAAGTTAACCGATCCAGTAATATAACTCTAAATTTTCAGTTTTTTAAATCAATAAAACCCTTTAAAATGTTAAATAGATTGTCAAAAACCTAGCAAACACAAAATTTAAAGTTCAACTTATTAAATACTAAATTTAAAGGTTATGGATCCACTAGATATTAAAAACTTATAATTAAATGCAAAATTAAAATTTAATGGACCTATTGTACACAAAACAATAGTTTAGAGACCTAATAAAGACTTTTTAGAATGGAAGAATTTAGAGTTCAAACTCAATATTTATAAACTTTTTTTTTTAAAGAAAAAAAAAAGAGAAAAATAAGGTTGAATCAATTTGATTTAGTGTCGACCAATAATTTTTTGATGCACGTTTATATTTGGAAAATATTTTGATTGAACTAGTGTTAGTCAACTTTTAGGTTTTGGTTGCTCAATCAATCTCTCATTATATCCATTCAATTAAAACTCAATGAAATTGGCCCTTTACCCCTACGTCATTATATTCCTTTTATTTATTTTTTTTAATTTATTGAATAAATTATAATTTTAGTCCATGTGTCAATTTGTTAAGCGGTGATGTTGCCGATTTGATAAAAGTCTCCTTTTACATTGTTGAGGCTAAGGATCAAGATGGTAGATTAGAAGTGGTTGCTTTCTCTTATGTTCACTGCAACCAAAATGAGATGACTCACTTTGTTGTATGTAAAGCTTTGGTGATTCGGGGGTTTACAATCCTTCAAAACTCCTTTATCCTTAGTCGTTTATTATTTTTATGACTCAAGATGTTATCATGTAGTTGTTTGGGTTTTTCCTTTTGTATTGCTTTTCTTAAAATAAATATATAAAATATTTTAAAAAATACAAATACAAATCCCTCTCTCCCCTTCACCCACCCTTCCCGCTTCGGCATCTACACTTGTGTCTTTCTCCCCTTTTGCCACCCTCCTTCTCCTTCGTTATTTCCTATAATCTATACTGTGTCTTTAGCTTTTCTGTCAATTCCAATTAGGTTATTTGTCTACACAAATTTAATTTACAAAGTAATGAGACACTTTCAACTTGAGAATAATTCAACTGGTTAAAATATGTATCATCGATTGAGAGATTAGAGGTTTAAATTTCTCATTCTATGTGTTGTTAAACTCAACAACAACAACAACAAAAATAACAATAATAAATATATTTCAAGTAATCCCACGCTAAATCTATATAAAACCAACACTTATTCTTATTTTGCACTTCATATATATAAATAAAAAATGTAGATCCTTTAAAATATGGAACTGTGAGATGGCAACATAAGTATGTTCAAGTGAATTAAATTTGTACTACCAATTTTAAAGTTTGAGATTCATTCCTAAAACGTGAGATAAGTAAAATTTAGATTCACTTTTAATCATTTCTAATAATTATTTTTTTTTAATTATTTTGGTAATATTATTTCAAAATTGTGTTAGATATGGAATAAACCCCAAGACCTCGATGGTTTGAATTAGTTCCAATCCATTGGGCCTTCAGCCCAAAACCAATAATCTTTCTTGTACTGGCAGCCCAAGCCCAAATAATTCGGGCCATTTAAAAATTGGGCCGAACAATGCAGTGGCTGTATACATATCTCTACGGCGTCGTTTGGTCATCGTCATTCTTGCTCACTGCGGCGTTGAATCTCATTTTCCCGTAAAGAAGCTCAAAGAGAGAGCTGGTTGTTTCGATTTTGTGGAGGTTTTGGGTTTTTCCTCCAATCGGAAATGGCTTCCGCATCGTCTTCTTCTTCCGGCGCCGTCGTCACAGAAAGAAGAGGAATTCCGGCGGCTCAGTTTGTGGAGGACGTTCGTACCTATCTCTCTCAATTAGAACTCGATGTTCAATCCACCCTTGCTTTTCTTCAAGAGCGGTACTCTCCTCGTTTTCTTTCGACTTGATTCAAATCTCGAAATGGCTGTGTACTTCGTGTCTACTTGATGCTTTCGAATCTGTGTTTTGCTTTCTGTAACATGACGTGATTTGCTGGCATGTGTTGATGTGCTCTTGATTATTGTTTTCTGGTACTTTGAAGTCCTTTTCTAAGTTGTAGGTTGCAATCAAGATAATGAGGAGTTGATATATGTGTTAGTGAACTCGAATTTATACTAGTTGAGGTATTGCAGCTTTACTTTTATGGAGCTTTACGAGTTTCTAGTGGCTGAGAGTGTATTGAACTTTCTAAAATCTTTTCTTTCGTTGTTCTCTTGGAGTTTAATAATTGTTGATGTCGACTGGATTCACGTTGCGTAATTTAGAGCCCTCTTTTTGAGCCTCGCTACTTCTTATCAAGTTTATAATCCTTGATGCGTTACATGGGATAGTTAGGTCTTAGATTTTTGATATTGTGCAATTGATGTGAATCTTGGAACACTTTATGCGCTTAAAGTGGGGTTTAGTCTTGAACGCATAAAAATTGTTAGTATTTTTAAGCGAATAAATATTGCGTCATTCAACTATTTCTTATGCAGTAAAAAAATAGGGTCTGTGGGGGAAGATATTCATGTTTGTTTCTTAACCCCCTTTTTTGTACAGTTTTGCATTTTATGATCCTCTGCAAATATCTCATGCAGACTTCAGCAATACAAATTAGTTGAGATGAAGCTCCTTGCTCAACAAAGGGACCTGCAGGTTTTAATTTTATTTTTCTTTTTAATCTTTTAATTTTTGAATAGTTGCTTTCTGTTTTTATAGATTTTTCTTGTATATGTTCATCTTCTTTGTAGTTTTGAAATATCGTCGTCACTATTTCTATTCATCATATTATTAAATGTGAAATTATAGAAAATATCCTTGAACTTGGTACCATCTGAATAATACCCATGAACTTTTAAAAGTTCCATTAATTCCCTTGACCTTTTGAAAAAAATAAAATGCCTTACTGTTATTAGTTAGATAGAAAACTTTTGTTCTTCTTCTTCCTCTCTCTCTACAAATTCTCCCTCCATGAAACAAATGGAACTCCAGTGCTAGAAGGCTTGGCTGCTTTAATTGTTATGACCAATACATCAACTCTAAGGTTCCTCAACCTTTGCCACTGACATCAACTCTAAGGTTCCATTCAAAATCTGAGGTTTTATCTTCTACTATCTGCCATCAGCTTAGATCAAACAAATCCACCCTCAAATCCCAAGATCAATCAAAATGTCGCCTTCTCAGGCTGATCAGTCCAACTTTTTTCAGCCAAAAACAGAACACAAACACCAATCATATATCTAATTTGCTCTAATTCCAATGAGATGGTAAAATAAGATCATAATTTTTATAGATCTATAATCTGTCTTGAAACAAAACAGCTGGGAGATGGATATTTCTATTTTCTATAAAAGAATTGAATAATGGCAGATGAAATTCAAACAGTCAATTGAATCCCATTATGAGCGGTTTGGCACTTCCATAACAAAATTCACTAGAAGCGTTCCTCTTCCTCAAATTAACCGAGCTCAATGGATCTTGATCCCAACCAAGTTGAACAGTATTTTCAAAGGAATTGGTTATATCCGTTGCTTTCTAGTCAGGCTCCTAATGGCTGGTTTTATGGGATTAGGAGGAAAGTGCTTCTGGGAAAACAACGGGAGATTTTCCTTATTGGAGTGAAATCGAGTGGCGAGGACCTCCATTGAAGATGATGAATGATTGAGATTGAGATTTAAAGTGGTTGAGGAGGGAATATGGATTTTAATGTTGGCTAGTTGGGGAGATTTTAAAACACATTTAATGATAATTAAAATGAAAATCTGATGTGAATTTTTAGTGAAGTTAGGAATTTGGATGAGGGAAGTCAAAAGTGATTGAAAATTTTGGTCGGGAGGGAAGAGAGAGGAGAGATGTTTTGAACCCAGGATTTTGGTTTTTGGAGCCAAATGAACAGAACCCTAGGTTTTTAAGCAAGCCATGAAGTTGATGGGAGTGGCATAGGTTGAGGAGTTCCATTTGTATCATATTGGCTATTGGTCTTAACAACTAAAGTGTCCGAGCCTTCGAGCACGAGAGTTCCATTTGTTTCATGAAAGAAGAATTTGCAGAGAGGGGAAGAAAAATAACAAAAGTTTCTTGTCCAGCTAGTTATGGTAATGGGGTCTTTTTTATCAATTTTTTTGAAAGGTCAAACATATTAATGCTGAAATTTAAGGGTATTGTTGAAGTGAAGTTTGTAGGTATTTTCTATAATTTAGCCCATTATTAAATCTAATCAGGGTATAAGTTAAACAATTGATGATATTAGGCATCAACATTATTCTAAACAATGGGAGGATGGAGTTTGAGAAATTACAAGTTATCTTCTGATCATTGGCAGAGAGCATGTTTACATTTGCGAGCCCTGAAATTAGATTATTAGTATCCAATAATACAATGGATAAAAGCATGCACAAGGCTAAGTTAAGGTACACGTCTTGTGTGTGTTGCTGTTATGTGTTTTTTTATTTAATGAAGAAATAATGTGCCCTAGCCTTAAACTCTTAGCATTATAGTTGGGCAGACTCCTAAGAATAACTGGGACTCTACGATCTTAGAATATGTGTAGCTTGTATTTGATTATAACGTCAAGGCAATATTTAATGTGTAGCTACTTAGTCTTGTGTAATCATAAATATTGCTCGTGGCCTAACTATCGTCCTTTCTTGTTACCCTTCAATCCTTTTTTGTCAGGCAAAGATCCCAGACATAAAGAAGTGTTTGGATATAGTTGCTACTTTACAAGCAAAGAAGGATGCAGCCACTGGTGAGGTTCGTCCTTTTGTCTTCCATAGCTTTGGTTATTTATACCATGTTACAAATATGTGGTTATCAAATCGAGTAAATGAATTGTATTATAATATTATCTCATATTGAAGTTTATTTTTGAAGCAGCAATGTAATATAATTTCCTATGGGTGCTTGTTTTCCTGAAGTGAGATGCATGTGCCAATTTTTTCCTTTCAACTTATTTTTAAAAGAAATAAATATACTTGCCTAAAAACCTATATATGTGTGGGAAAAAAAATCAATTTATACCCCTAAACTTTTGGGGTTGTATCCATTAAAACCTTGAACTTTTGTAAGTGTACTAATTTACACTCTCCTTCATCTTTCATTTGAAAAACATTGGGTGACTTATTATTATATCATTTAAATTACTAAATTATCATAAGTAAATCAATTTAGACTATTTATTAAGAATTAAGATTACAATTGAAAATCATCCTTGCATTAATTCTTACACGTAAACTCTTTCAAATATTGGATTAACAAATTTGACAATTAGAATTGATGTTGGGACGATCTTCAAAGGAAATTCGAACTGAGAATCTAAATTGATTCGCTTATAAAAATTTAGGAATTTAAATGATTTAATTGATACAATTATAACTCTGACATGATGTTTATCCAAAAGGAAAGTAATGAAGGGTATATATTGGTAAACTTATGAAAGTTTATGGTTTAAATTCTATAGTTCATCGTTTTAATTGATACAACCTCCAAAATTTAGGGGTATAAATTGATATTTTTCCTTTTATTATTATTATTATTATTATTATTATTTTATTTTTTTTTTACCTAAAAGCTTATATCTTCGAACAATCTCTTTAAAGGGTGTCATTTTTTTTTTAATATTTTAATTCATCCTATTTTCTGAAGCATTCAATTTTTTTATTTTATGTTTATCTATCATGCTCCTGGCAAAAACATAGGGATCCTGTTTTTTTGTCTTTCTTCTGCCTTCGCAATCAAGTCCCAAACAGTTCCTGCAATTTTATGTGCCTAAAGTTTTTGAAACATTATTTGCCATTTGATTTTCAACTTCTGATTTTATACCATTTGGTTCAGGGATGTGTGGACTAACCATTTCCTCGTGCTCCCATTGGATATGCCACTCTTTCTTCTTCTTTTTTCCTTTTCTAGTCTTTTCTTTTTTTAATATTGAAAAAACCAACTTTTTCTAGTGCTACTCCGTATGATTTCCTGCCGAAAAAGATGAAAAGAGAGAGGGAAGGGGAAAAAAAGACCTAGTTGCACAAGTTAACATTAATCTATTACTCTGGATAACCGTTATTGAATTTTATCAATTTTTCATGGTGTATGTGCATCCAACTTTTTCAATGAAATTGTAGTTTATAGAATTTAAGATGATAAAATTGAAGATCACAGGCTGTACCATAAGAATCTGATAGGGCTTACTGGACGATTATTAATTGCTAAAATAAAAGTAAGGACTATCACTGGCTGTTGAATAGCCTTAGCTAGCAGGTGGCTTGTGGATTTGTTGTTATGCTCTCAGAGTGTAAGCTTCTACTTTTAAAGTTCTAAGCAGCATCGAGTTATGGGATTTCCTTTCTTTTACCAGCTTAAACTAAAATTTTCTCAAGATCTGTTTATTTGTTGCTATCATGCACAGCCACTTGTAGCAGATTTTGAGATCTCTGAAGGCATATATTCTCGGGCTCGCATTGAGGAAACTGACTCAGTTTGTCTGTGGCTTGGTGCAAATGTCATGCTGGATTATTCATATGAAGAGGTTACAGATAATTCTAAAGAAAATTCCCTTTAATTATTTTCTCCATTTCTTATCCAATTTTGGAATAAAGGACACTAGTTATGGCTGTTTTCACGTTTGCTGGTGCAGGCGACAGCCCTCCTACAGAAGAATCTGGATAATGCTAAAGCGAGCTTAGAAGTTCTTGTTGCCGATCTACAGTTTTTGAGGGACCAGGTGACAATAACTCAGGTAAAGCACCCCTTTCTATTGCAAACTAGTCTGCGGCTGTGGGTGACAGATTTTATTTTCTGCTGGAAAAATTATAACAACGTGAAAGTTTCCTTTTGAAAGATAAGGCAATATAAAGATAAAGCTTCCTTATGTTGTTTAGAAACTCTTAACTTGACAGGATTTGAAGTCATTAACTGACAACTCAAAATAGTTGAAATTTGCAGGAAATGAATTTGAATTAGGGAACATTAAAGATCTTAAGTTCTGTTTGGTAACCATTTAGAATTTGAAAATTGTGCTTGGCTTTTCCCAAATTCTTATCTTATCGTGGTTTTTATCTTTCTTAAGTAAAGGAGTTGAATTGTTAGCCAAATCCAAAGGTCAAAAACACTATTTTTGGAAGTACTAGTAGAAGTAAATAACAAAGCAAGAAACTTGAAGGTGAGAAAGGTATTTATAGGCTTAATCCAATACAAAATGGTTACAAAACAAAGCCCTAATTTAATTTAATTTTTAATTTTTAATTTTTTATTTTATGTGGATGCCATATTATCTAATACTCATTGTTGTCTCGAACCCTATCATTTTGTTGAAGATAGCCAACCATACTAAATAATTTTAAGATAAAATATATTCATATCAATCTAAAGAGTACAAGTTTAATCTCCAAACTTCGATGTTGTGTTGAAAAGGTTTCTAAGGTTCAAAATGTGTGTAGTAAGTTTTTAAACTTTCAACCTTGTATCTCATAGGTCATTATAGCATTTTTTTTTATTTAAAATTCACCATCCTGTTAATCGAAATTTAATTTTGTGTCTAATGAACCTATGAATGTTAAAAAAAGTTCAATATTTTGCTATTTCAAATATATATGTATATGCATATTGACCTATAATAGTTTGTCTTCCTAGTTTAATTTGAAAAGTGTAATCTTTCGTATACAATCCATAATGAACACAACTTTCAAGTGCATACTATATAGATCATTATTGTTGATTATGGAGAGTCCCATGTTTAGTGAATCACTAGCTTGTTACAAATCTGTTGTTAAGCAGGTGACCATAGCCCGTGTTTATAACTGGGACGTCCATCAGCGTCGAGTTCAGCTAGCAGCTAGTGTAGAAGACACATAAATTTTCATGGCCAGCCCTCAAAAATTCCATTGTTGGCAGAGAATCCATTTCCTGATTGGCAGTTCCGTCCTGATCCATACCTTTTGAATTTAGGCCGTCCAAATTTTCCCTTTGTTGTCATTGTCAAAAAGAATTGAACCTTTTCATTCGTGGGTTCTGATCGCACCAACACTTTAAGATACTACTCCCCATAACAAAAAAAAAAGCCAAACCATTGTAGAAGAGAAGTGATGCCTATATCTAGGATGAGTTTTTTTTTTTTCTTTTTCAATATATATTAGGAAGTTTTTTGTGCCTTGCCTGTTCTGTTATATTTGTTAGATTCTGTTGCTGTAATTTTCAGGATGATGGTTGTCCCGGTTGTGTTACTCGTTTAGGGAATTCATAAGTTTCTGCTTTTGTTTTCTAAGGGCGTGTTTAAAATGGTTAAAGTCATTTCTTTTGTTGTATTCTAAGAGCATATTTGGAAGTGATTTTTAAAATGGTTAAAACCACTTTTATCATAGTTAGAGATTACTTTGAAACACAACTTTAAAATGCATTTTTGTACTGTGAAGATTGATTTTGGATGATAAAAGCATTTCTCTAGTGATTTTGAAATGACAAAGTGGTTTTAACATCACTCTCAAACATGTTGTAGATCACTCTAAAACATGTTTTGAATGAGTTAAAATCAATCTAATTTATATGAAAAATTGAATATTAAATTGATTTTGAAGGAGTATAGACGGGTTTAGATTTGATTTACTCTCAAATATGTCCTAATAAGATCAGCTTTTGTAATTATAGTGGGTGAAAATTGATAGATTGTTCGCTGAAAAGTACAACGGTTGGTTGAATTACAATATTACTAGGAAAATTATGATAGTTGTGTGTTTGTTTTTAAAATTTATCAATGCTCTAATTATGTATTTCAATTTAAAATTGTGATTTAGTTTACGTTTAAATTTTGATATTCCACGCGCACACACACTTTGATATACTCTGTTTTGGAAGCAATGAATATGATACTTTACATGGAGCTTCCAATTTTGCTTAATTGTCTGTCCTTTTTTCTTCTTTTTTTCCCTTTTTGTTATTTTTTCCTTTTTGCTTACCATTGCCAAATTAGCCAATATTTTACTAATAATTATCGCTCTGCATCATTTAGTTTTTTTTTAGTTGAACAACATAAGATATGAGAGAGTGAATCTTTTGACTTGTTGGTCTAAAGTACATGTCTTAACTAGTTGACATTTGCGCAACTTTATTCACTGTCTAGTTATTAAATATAGAAATGCTATAACCTAACAATTTAGCATATTGAAAATTTCTAAATTATTTAGATATTAAATAGACAACTGAGAAAATTAAAAATACTAAACTTATAGTTAAATCTTCTCAAACTAAAAGCGATGGACTATCCTTTTCGTGTTGTATTGAGATGTAAATCAAGGAACCAAACAAAAATTTGAAATAAAGGAAGAATGGAAGCAAATGAATGGTTTGATGATGAGAGCCAAATTTCTAAAAAGGGTTGTAAGATCTGGAAGCTTATAGCAATATTATGTGTTCTATTATGTATGATGGTTGGTGGGTCAGTGTGAAAATTATTCTACTTTTTGACACCTTAGAAGCAGATCATCTTAAAATCATCAACAAACCACCCCCCCAAAAAAAATAATAATAATGATTCCACTTTTGAAATCTAAAGCTTATATTCGTTCATTCTGCTTTTACTTGTTTCTTAACCTTTTTTTTTTTTTTTTCTAAAAGAAAAATTATGATTTTCACGTTTGAACAGTGAGATTGAATATGCAAAATTGGGCAGTGTTTGTTTTCATACGAGGAACTTAAAAGAGGATTTGTATTGGAATTATTCAAAGCAGCTTAAACTTGTGTTCATCTTTCTTACTAAAAAGTTCAGAAAAGAGCTAAAGAAGTTGCCTTACTTTTTTTTCTTTCTTTAGGAGATATTAGGGACAAGAAGTGATTTTGTTTAATCGGAAAATCTGAAATATAAGGAATTAAGAGTCGGTTTGGTATGTAATCTAAAAACAAAATTTGAAAAACAAAGGATCTAAGAAAATTGTATGTCATGTTTTCAGAATATGGTTTTGTTAGCAAATTCTAAACCAATTTTCAAAATGTGTTTAATAATATATTTATAAACCATAAAATTAATTATAGTTACCACTAAATATTAGGTTAAATATTAACGAATACTTATTATTTTATGAATTTGTTTTATGTTAAATTTTTGTATAATTATTATTTTGTGATATCATATAATATGATATATTATAAAATACATATTTTAATTTAACAAAAATAATTGAGTTTATAACATGAAACACTACATCTATTTTTGTTTTTGTCTTTCCTAATATAATTATGCATTTTAAAATTTCGAATTCAAAATTCGGATACATTGGAAAGATAAAGATGTTTTCATAATTTATAGTGTTTGGATCACAGAACTTGGAAACAATTTTTAAAAACAAAATCCAACCTATCTACCGAAACGCATATTTGTTGAACACAATCGATTTGGAAATATAAAACAAAAGACAAATTGACGGTCAAACAAACCCTAATAAATCGTGGAATTGACTTTTTTCTTTTCAATTGTGGGACCTACAGTGGATTTAAAAACTCTTTTGGCCAAACAACCCTACACCCTTAACCACCCCACTCTCAACTTTACGGGCTAAACATATCCTTACAGGGGTGTTTGCCTAGAAAATTTAGGCGGGAAAGGATGAAGTTGTTAACTTCCATTGCTTGTTTGGTCAAGTAATTTGTTGGCTCAGTGATTAAAAAAACATCAATTTTATGACTTATTAACTTCTTCCACCGTAATCTCACAATTTCATGACTTTTCAGACTTCACAATCTGCTCTTTGTCCCAAATGTCTCGTTAATATTTTGGACATTGTACTATGAGTAAGATTTTTTCGGATTCAATATAGATATTTCTTTTTGAAACCATTGAAATTTGCTTTTCTTTGTGTGTTTGTGTTGTTAGGGGAAAGAAAAAGACCTTGAGAAAGAAAACTTGAGGTTTGTGGACACCCATTGTCAATAAAATGGCCCTTTTTCTTTTCAGGTAGAGAGAGATTTTATTTATTTAATTTTATTTAATTTTTTCCTCTTTTTGGGAAAGAGAGGAGAGAGTTCTTTTTCAGAAAGAGAGTTTTAAGTTCTTTTTCTAAAAGATAGGGAAAGAGATTTCTCTCATGTGATGTGAGTCAAGAAAAGAGAGTGAGTAAGAGAACTGCTTTATAGTTTGTTTTTAGAATATTATATTAATTACAAAGAGGTATAAAGTAACAAAATTTTAGGTGGACCAAACTAATTAATACACATACTTCCCATTAATCTTAAGAGGTTAGAGTTATGAATCATCATCATCTTTGCATCTTGTTGAATTAAAAAAAAAAAAAAAAATCTAGAACTAGTAGTGATATTATTTTTTTTTTTGGATATATGTCCATGAATTTGAAATCGGGAGGAGCGAATGGACCTTACCATTGTGATGTGAAAAAATCGAAATATATAAAAAGATATCATCAAATTTGTGTTTATTAATGTGGACATAATATTAATAAGCTTTAAATCAATTTGTGTGTCTTGTAATCACGCTCATATTAACATGCTAGTATACATAAAAGTACATCATTAATTTATTTAAAACTAATAATAATGACCAAAATTGTTGTTTTTAAAAAATTAACTACTAAAATAAACATTTTAAAAGTTTAAAGATCAAAATGGAACAAACTAAAAAGCTAAAAGATTAAAATAGACATATTGAAAGTGTAGGTATCAAAATGAAGCAAATATCAAAGTTCAAAACTAAAATAAAATGTAAACCCAATAATAATAATAAATTGGTTAAGAAATCATTTTTGTTCATGTAGGAGAACTCATTTCATTATAATTCGTGTACTTTCAATCAAACTTAGTATTTTTTGATAAATGTTTTTCATTTTAAGTTTATTTTAGTAAAGATTCAAAATTTCTAACATTTTGATCACGACATGTATTTTAACCAATTGAAATATACTCGAGGGCACCAAATCGATATGTCTAAACAATGATTTTTGTTGACTCATTTATTTCATTCTTCTTCATTTTTTTTAGGGAAAGAGAGAACTTTAGATCAGGTAAGAAAAGAAAAAGCTTTTGAATTCATATTTATTTATTTATTTATTTATTTTAAGACAAGGAAAAAAAGAGAAGAAAAATAATAAAAGAAAAAAAAAAAAAAAAGCAAAAGCAAAAGTGAAAGAAGATGAAAGAAACTTACAAAAGTGTTCATTGGATATTCTTTGTAATGGTTGATTCTTATACTAAATATCATTGATTCATTGTTGTTATTTTCCTTTTCTTAGAAATTGAACATTAAAAATTTATATGAACACTTTTTGGATAGAATTAAAAAGAACTCTTTGTTTACAGTCTCACTTAATCAATTAATTAATTAATTAATTTTCCTTTTATCAAAGTCCAACATCTATCAAGTATTTACCCACTAATTTTTCTTTTAGTTAGTTCAAACATAGTTTTATATACATCCTTATACTTTAACATAATTAAATTTGAATTCTATACTTTTAAAAGGTTTAGCATGGTCCTTTTCCTTTAACCAAACTTTACCAAAGGAGCATATTAATTAAAAGTAATTGAAATTCAATGGTGTGATAAATTATTTATGAATTTTTAATATAAACTCTATGATGGGACATTTTATTTCATTAACATAGGGTACAGTTTATCATAAAAAAAATGAAGGGAAAATAACAACAATGAATCNTTATATGAACACTTTTTGGATAGAATTAAAAAGAACTCTTTGTTTACAGTCTCACTTAATCAATTAATTAATTAATTAATTTTCCTTTTATCAAAGTCCAACATCTATCAAGTATTTACCCACTAATTTTTCTTTTAGTTAGTTCAAACATAGTTTTATATACATCCTTATACTTTAACATAATTAAATTTGAATTCTATACTTTTAAAAGGTTTAGCATGGTCCTTTTCCTTTAACCAAACTTTACCAAAGGAGCATATTAATTAAAAGTAATTGAAATTCAATGGTGTGATAAATTATTTATGAATTTTTAATATAAACTCTATGATGGGACATTTTATTTCATTAACATAGGGTACAGTTTATCATAAAAAAAATGAAGGGAAAAAAAAAAAAAAAAGAAAAGAATGCTAAGCCTAATACAATTTTTAATGTACCATTTGATTTCTTTGCCTCTTTTTTCATAAATAAATAAATAAATAAGTACAGTTGGCTCTTTACTAATGAAAGTGAAATTGATATTGAAACTTTCAATCAAATATCATTAGACAACAATAAAACAATTAAAGGCATAATTATACAAAAATGAAGACTAAAGTATAAAGGTTAAGAATGTAATTTCGATCCACTCAAATCATTGCAAGAGTGAAACATCGTTGACCTTTGAGATGGTAATCAGTATTTTCTCTATAAAATTATCTTTATATGAATAATTTCACCTAAGATAAATTTTTAAAAAATATTAAAATATTATTTAAGTCTATGTACTTTGGAGTTAGTTCAACTTTGGTCTATATACTTTTAATAAATATCCAAATGAATATAGTATTTTAACCTTAAAAACATAAATTTAGATATTGATAAATACAATAATACGAGAATGAGGTGGAGATATAAAAGAATTAAATATTGCTGTCCTAATAAATAAATAGTGAGTATTTTAGTAATTTGGATAATAAAGTGAGGACCACCAAATAAAAATAGGAACCGACCTCTCCATTGACATTGCGAAGAAAGATGATGTTTCTCAATTAAATGAAAGTTTCAATTTCAAGCCTTTTTCTTTGTCGCATGTCTTTGACACAATACTCCTTTCTTTTTTCTTATTCAAACCCTCGTAAAGTCAATACCCTTCTTTTATTTTATTTATTTTTATTTTTTGAACCGTCTAATGAGAACACCACGTGAAGTATAGAGAGATTGAACCTTCGACCTTAAGAGAAAAAGCATAATTCAATTACTATTGGCTATGTTTACTTCTTTGAAATTGTTATATATATATATATATAATATGTAACGTGAAAAAATCGAAGCTCTGATCTTGAGGTTAATAATACAAGTTCTATGTTAATTAAGCTATACTCAAGTTGACAACTAAGTATCTCTTTAAGAGTTAGAAAATAATTGTTTTGATGTTTATTGTTATTTTCCATTTAATTGTTTAACAAAGATGTGACTTTGAATAATAGGTGCACTAATGTGGTTGGATGAGGTGGGTATTATGTATTGAGGGAGGGAAAATTAATGAGAGAATAAGAACAAAGATATATAAAACAAACTTTGTTTTTTTTTTTTTTCTTTTCTTTTTTTTTTGAAGTTTAGAAATTTAATTGAAGATTTTATACTGCTAAAACCAAAATAGAATAGAGTAGAAAAAGTATATCCGTAGTCTCCGAAATTTGAGTTTAATAGTATTATTTATTTAATGCGGTAGAAAGCTGCTCAAGTTACCTGCTCTATGTTGACGCTCTCTAATTTCAAAAAATATATATATATATATAAATACGTATTTTATAATTTGTTCTTAGTACATTATTTTAGAATTGACTTAGGTTGAATGGTTGGAATCCAATTTAAATTATTAATTGGTCACGGGTTATTGTATTTTTCTATGCCATATAAAAAAATATACAATTGGACTCTATGTGTCTTCTTAATATTTTGATTTATTTAGATTCTTCAAATCTTAATAGCTTAGTTTTGATTCATTCTTCCCTTTTCAATATCAAATATTTTAATAATGAGAGTTGTTGCACAATAAAAAAGAATTGTATTAATTATTTTAAATATTGCAATTCATTTTAAATTTAACGTTGACCAAGTCTTATCAATTTATTAATAAGGATTTTGTCATTTTTTAAAATTAAAATTTTAATACATGTTGGGTTAAATTCAATCCACATTATATCTTTATAATGTTGTATAGCAATCGGTCAAACACTAACAACATGTTTGAATTGAGTTTTTAAAAAATTATTAAAATACACTTAAAAAGTTATTTTGAGTGGTCGCCAAACACTCAAATTTATTATAAAATGACTTATTTTTTAAATTAAACACTTGAATGAATATGCATTCTAAACCTACCTTAAAGTCACTTTAGTCGTCAAAATCATTTAAGTGTTTAGATAGCAAATAAACACACGAGTGTTATATATGATACAATTTGATGAGTCGAGTAAACTCTTTTGAGATACAAGATAAGAATAACACTTCATGTTAATTCAATCAATCAATTCAACTTTAGTATAGGTGGATTCGACTTGGTCTACCATCATACATTATGGATGTAGGTATATCTATATGCTTTGAGAATGTATTGGCAATATATTCCAAACTCATGGTTTAAGCTCCCAAAAAAACATACTACTAATATTAACAAGGAAAAATTGCAACAATCACCTCTGAAGTATGGTGGTAGTTGCAACTATACCTTCAAACCTCCAATCAAATTTTTACAAGTGTTAAAATTGAACCATCAAACTTAAAATAATTGTAAAAATTAGACCCACAAATGATAAAAACTGAACTCTTAAATTTATACAAATGTTATCATTTATATAATTATGTAAGTTTTGTAGTCCAATTTTAATACTTATATAACTTTGAGGGCTCTATTTTTAGAATTAGAAGTTTAAGGTTTAACTGTCATTATACTGGAATAGTTTTGGTAATTTGTCCTATTAACAATAAATGAGTGAGTGCGCAATTGGAAATATATTTAAGATTGGGTTATTACTAAATTATAATACTTTAATTCAACAAATATAAGAGCCGAGGTCAAACCGTCAACTTTAAAAAATGCAACAACTAGTTTTATATGCAACTATATCAAAATTGGTAAAACAAATTGTTAGATTATTATTATTAGGGTTGTTTTCAAATACACCAAATGTCACGGTCATACTTTTCCAACCGTGCGGCACCATGACATTCTCTCTTGAGCATGGTCAGCCTAAAGGCTAACTCGTAGCCAATACATTCTTTTCTCGAGTTATTATGCTTGATCGGACCTTGGGCGAGGTTCTAACTCCCTCGACCATGCTTCTTCTCTTTTCGGCTTCACGACTTGTCTTGAATGTCCTCTTGACTTGTCGCATGCTGAGCATCCTTTCACCGTTCAACGGCTCTGTCTTGAAGAGTGTTCTCAACTCAACGCTTACACCTAGATTTACTATTGGTAATGTACGTCGCCTCTTCATATATTTCAACACTACCAACCATCTCAACCGGAGTCTATTTATCGCAGTCTATTGTTGATAGACAGTAAAAAATTTTTCATATTTGTAAATAATTTGATACTTTTTCTATTTATGATGATTTTCTTTATCATTACGTGGAAGCTGAAATTTAACAATATATAGAGAGAGAGAGAAAAAAAAAAGAAAGGTCAAAGTACAAGTACACTTTATGAACTAAAGACATGTTTTGTAGAGAATTTAAAAACATAAATTTAAAAACACAACATTCAATGAAAATAGAGTTATATTCTATGTTTTTAATATTTGTTTGGGTAGAATTCCAATTTTTGGATTTTAATTTAAATATTTGTTGAAAATATGTTAGATAAAGTATAAAATTAGTTATATTTCTCTACTAATATTAGAGTTGAATATAAATTATTATTAATTAATTTATAAGTATGTCTTTATGTTAAAACTTGTGAATAAGTATTATTTTGTTATATCATATAATTTATAATACATTATATAATATATTTTTTGATTTAAAAAAAATGAAGTGAATTTATAACGTGAGATACTATTTTTATTAACATTTTAAACTATTTTTAGCATGACTCTGCATTTCAAAATTTTGAAACCAAAATTGATTGATTACATAAAAATATTATTTTCAGAATTTACATTATTCTAAACCACGAAACTTGTAAATAGTTTTTAAAAACAGAATCTAAATTAAAATTGTCTACTAAAAACATTTAAACAAACCATTTAACCACAAAGAAAGTATGTATACCTTTTTTTTTTATTTACAAATTGTAGGGCGGGAGAATTAAATCTCTGACCTCGAAGTAGATAATAAAATTTTGGAAATAATAACTTTTAGTCCCTAGGTTTTAAGTATGGGTTTCCATTTGGTTCATAGGTTTCAAATTGTTATACTTTTAGTCCTTACGTTTTGAGTTTGGTTTCAATTTAGGCTCTAGGTTTCCAAATATTACAATTTTACACCTGAGATTTGAGTTTTGTTTTAATTTAGTCCCTAATTTTCAAAATCTATACTTTTAACCTTAGTTTCTCCCTAAATACTCATTTCTAATATTTGAAGTTAATGTCTATTGATTAATTTAAAATAATTATAAAGTGAAATTTTAAAATCACTTTTAATAGTGAAACTTAATTAATTATAATTCTTTTAAATTAAGTACATTAACACTAAAGATAGAAAGTGCTTATCAATGAAAATCGAGGTTAAGAGTGTAAAATCTTGAACCCAGAAGCTAAATTGATACAAAAAGTCAAATTTGAAGGATACAATTATAACATTTTAAAACATAAAAAACTAAATTAAAGTCAAACTAAAAAAAAACTATAATTGTAAGATTTTGAAAACTAAAAACCAAATGAACACTAGACCCAAAATCTAAGAATAAAAAAAGTTCTTTCCCTAGAACGATTTTGGTGAAATAGCATTTTTTTTTTTTTTTTTGACAATAGGTAAAATGAGAGAATCAAATATCCCGACTTAAAAATTGATAATACAAATACAATATTATGCCAATTAAACTATATTCATTTGGGCGAATTAGAACTTATGCTTTACGCTCAAACAAAAGTGATTGGTGAGAAGGACAAAATATTTAGAGGGATGTCGGAAGAAGAACCAAAAGAAAACGAGATGTCGTCTTCACTCTTCGCATTCGCCGTTTCTCTCTCTTTTCCTACTTGTCGTTTTTGTTATTATTAGACGGTGTCGTTTTTGTGACTCCATACGCGTTTTTCTTTTTAACTTTTCTTGTTTTTTTTTGAGTTCTTTTTGTTTTATACTTTTTAAGCACTGCCCACTACCGCTTAATTTTCTTTTTATTTTAAAATTTTTTTTATTTAATTTCAACGTTCCATTCGAATCAACTCAACTATATAGAATTAATTTTGTTGACTTTGACTCAATCTATCTCTCTCTTTCAAATAAAAAGAATTTTTTTGTTGAAATGAATTTTGAAAGTTGGGTCTTGAAATTGATTAAATAAATTGATTTCGAATTATTATAAAAAGCAAAAATTGGTGGTGGATTATTGTTATTATTTATTTGGATAGCTTCCAAATGCCGCAATTATCGCTATATTTAAAAAATAAAAAATAAATAAAAAAATTGAACATACTTCTGAAAATTGAAAATTGATTAGGGTCAACGGAAATTGAAAATTGATTAGGGTCAACGGGTTAGGTTCCCACTCTATTAATTATTAAAATCTCTCACTCTCAAGAGTTTAATATATGAAATGAAATAACTACTCAACTAACCCATATATAGAGTTGCAAAAACCTAGAGTTTTAAATAACATCCAACCTAACCATCATACATTGGCCTAATAGTAAAAGGGAGACATAGTCTCAATAAATGATTAAGAGGTTAAGAGTTTAATCCATGGTGGCCATCTACCTGTAGGGTCAAGCGGGTTGTCTCGTGAGATTAGTCGAGGTGCGCGTAAGCTGGCCTTCATAAACCAATCAATTTAGACTATTCATTACGATTACGTTTGAAAATTATCTATGCGTTAATTCTTAAAAGTGTGTAGATTTCTTCAAATGTCAGTTTAACAAAATAGACAATTAAAAAGTAAATGTATGGACGATTCTGAAAGAAAATTATGATTAAATTGATTCATTTATGAAAGTTTAAAGGCTTAATTGATACAATTATAAATTTCATGCGTGATTTTTTCAAACGAAACGTAATAAAAGATGCAAATCAATACATTGACAAAAGTCAATGATTTAAATTGATACAACCCCTAAAATTTAAGGGTATGAATGGATAACTTTCCTCATTTTTATATATGAATTGAGAATTCTTTAAATACCCAATTAACATAATATTCGAAAGATATTTGAATCAAGTTAATACTAGCAGTTTTTCATTCATATGAGTGTTGTTCTTCATCTTCTTGTTTTCCTTTATTTTTCTCTCTACTTATTTTTTAAAAAAATTATATAATAGTTTTTCTTTCTACTTTGGTAGAATTTTGGAAGAAGAATAATTTTGTTTAAGTGTTTTTGAGTTGATTTAATTGGAATCTAATATAAATAATAATAAATTACTCATTTGGGTGAAATTAATTCAATTATAAAAGTTTAAAATTTAAATTAACACAAATATATAATTTGATTTTTTTTTTCAAAGTTGTATGTAATTAAGGTAGTGGGATTTTTCTCGTTGTTGGGCATGAACAAGAATTTTAATTATTGATTTTTTTTTTATTCCTATTTTTTTGCTCAAAATATGAAAATTTTATCAAATAAAGAGAGATTGAGAAGATACTGATATAAGAAGGAATAAGTGTTTTCTTAAAGAATGTCAACTAATTAACAAATTCGTAAATAAAGTGAAAGAAGTTTGGTTCATCTTGGTTTTCTTTAGAAACACATAAAATAGATAAAGAAGTTAAGATTGGACAAATAATAATAATAATAATAATAATAATAATAATAATAATAATAATAATAAAGTTTTTTCTTTTATTTATTTATTTTTATTTTGAAAGCATTGACCCTCCAAATTAAGTGATTGGATGAAGGATGATGTGAAGTTGTCACTAAAAAAATAAAACATTTAGATAATCTATCTTTCACTCAAATCTTGCATATGACTCCAAATTTCTTGTCAAATCTTATTATTATTATTATTATTATTATTATTATAAATGAATAAAAATTATGAGATAAACAATTCCCAAGATTTTGTTTTGTGTTTGGTTTGGTTTGAGTTGAAAGTTGTGTTCTTTTATAATTTGTTTGTTTGTTTTTTGGTTGGCCAATGTTGTGTTTTAAGCAAAAAGTTGGAGTGTCCCTTACACATACGTATGTGCTATAAAATGTTTTTCATATAACTACTCTACAATTATTCTTATTCTTTTCAAATTCTTTGCAATAATATTGGGTTGAATTTCAACATTATATTTTCTACTTAGTTGATGAATCAAATTCAATGTTCAAATTATGATTATTTTTAAATTGAACCCAATAAAATTGATGTATAATCTCACTTTAGGTGTGATTTCTCTTTTTCAAATATTTGATTTTAGAATTAAATACTTTTTAAGTATTTTTGATCTTGTTTTTTCATTTTTTTTCTTTGAGACTAATATTACTTAGTTGTTTGTCTTTGACACTAGATATTAGGTGCATGTGCGCCCAAGCGCGCTTATGTGTGTCTTTTGCAAATTGATATTAGATGAAAAAATAATATAGCAAATGTCAAAGTAGGTACTTTTAAAATTTAGGTATTAAAATAGAAATTTTAAAAGTTGTGGACTAAAATGGAAAAAATGTATAAGCTCAAGGTTGAAAATGTATACTTTAAAAGTTCGAAAACCAAAATAAAATAAACTTGAGAATTTAAGGACTAAAATTATATTTAAACCAAAATAATAGTTAACATTTTTTTTTTTTGGCATTATATATATTTGTCTGTTCCAACTAGAATGAATATTCATCATACTTTCTGCCTCTAAAATTCTCGAAATTTTTAATATAATTAATTTCATTATTAAATAAAATCTAGTGATAAAAATTAAAAATATATATATAACTATCAATTATGAATATTAATAAATTTTGAAAAAGGAATTGTCAAGAAAAAGGTTGTGCTCACCAACTTTATCATGAAAAACATTTCACGTAGACATTTCTTTTTTAAATTTAAAAATATTATTCACATCAATATAAAAATATGGTTGAATTGTTATATTTTAATTCTAAATTATGCAATAACATATTTTCTTGAAAATAAATTATTTAATAAAATCCTATTTGATGGGGGTATAAATGTAATTTTCAGCACTAAAACCTAGCGGAAAAAGTTGTGGGCCATGGAGTTTTAGGCAAAGGCCCACTTCCTCGGAGCAGGACCATCTAATTTAACGCTCTTTAATTAATTACCGAATATATTAATTATAATTTTTTTAAATTTTTTTAATACATTTTTTAAGTGGCACGGAAAGAAACACCTACATTGAGCCGCACGTGCCAAACTCTCCCCCCCTACAATTAGGGCCCTCCATTTTTTTTTAAATGTATAAAATTAATATTGTGATCTTTTTTTTTCTATTATCTAAATAAATTCATTTTTATTCTAATCCCAAAATCCACACAACTTTACAAAAATAATCATAAAGTACAATAGATAAAAGAACTATTAGAATTAAAATACAAACTTTATTTACTTCAATACTATTTGAAAATGAGAATTTAAATTTTAATTCTTGAGTCGATAATGTAAAAAAGGAATACGAGTTATTGTACCAATAATTTTTTTATTATTCTTGAATTTTAATTATAAGTATGGTTAACAAAATTTGAAATACGAATCAAAACTTTTTATTCCATATTATCGTTTGCTTATTGAGAGTGTATTTAATTTTTTTTAATTAAGGAATAAATACATTATTAAGAAAGCTTATTCTACGGGGAAGCATTTTTAGGTTGAGTATCGAATAAAAATGATTGAAATAGATTAGGTAGAATCTACAAGACTATTCAAAATAAAGTTAAATCACCCTATTACTAGGTTATTACAATTATTTTAGTTTATTAGAAAAAAGTTATTACACTTTATTTAATTACGTTATTTTTCCCATTATTGGTTTATTATTATCAATTAATTGGGTCTTCCTTTTGTATTTTGTACATTTTTTTAAATATATGATTAGGTTAAAAAGAATTGGTTGATTATTTACACCCATCTCTCTGAAATAATTTCTCAGAATCGTTTTTATTTATGATTGAGATATATTATTTCAAAACCCTAAATTATATCAACATAATTTTATGTTAACTATAAATTGAATTTAGATTAGTGGTAGTTGAAAAGTATTTCATCTTTTAAAATCTTTCATAAATCATAATTATTATACCAAGATTAAGATTAACATGAGTATAGTTTAACTAGGAAGAAACTTTAACCATCCCTAAATACACTTGGTAATGTGATATTATAAGCCACTCTGATTGATATTAAATTATGTTTTAATGATTCTTTTTTTTAAAACCAATTAAATTATGTTTTAATGAGTTTTGTGCATATGCACGTTTTTCATTACTCTGTTAGATTAATAAGGTTTGTTTGGAAAACAAAATGCATTTTAAATAAAATCAATTTTTGTGTGACTGCCAATAGGAAAAATTTTGAAGTGCGTTTAGTATTGCTAATGAAATGTATTTAAATAATCAAAATTGTGTTTTTTTTTTAATATCAAATATTAATAAGTACAAAACATTTCAAGGACTTTGGTGAATTTAAAAGTTATTTTTGTAAGAAAAAGTCTTCAAAATAGATTATCCAAAAATGGGTTTCAAATTAATTCAACCGACTTTTTATTTATTAAAATGATTTTTTATAAAAAAAAAAAAAAAATCCACTTTTCATCATCTTAAAGTCATACCGAACACTCTTTAATTTATTATTTTTTTTCAGAAACACTTCTAAAAGAATCAAATTTCATTTAGAAAGTATTTTTCTTTTCAAGTTATTTCAAACACACTATTAAACTAACATATAGAATTATGTTTTCCCTCCTACTTGTTTCTAACATTTTTCCTAATGAATTTATACATTATATGAAAAAATATCTCAGATAAAAATTTAAACAATTTATTTAAAATATCTCAAATAATTCGTTAACTTAAGTGTAGATACTAAGCAAAAAAAAAATAAAATAATAATAATAATAATAATAATAAATACTTTTAGAAAAATAATAATAAAATAAAATAAAAATTATTTTTTTTTGTTAAAATATCAATTTGGTCCATGTACTTTTAGAGATTTTGTTCAATTTTAGTTTGTGTACTTTGAAATTTCCAATTTTAGTTATCATATTTTCAATAGATCTCAAATTTAATTTGTCAAAATTATTTTTTATTGAAATTGGTTAAATAATAATAATATTTTTTATGTAAAAAATTCCCATTCATGAATATGTTTTCAAAATACGTAGTCAAAATCCTAATAGATAATAGATTTTATTTTTAAAAAACCAATAATAAATTAGCTAGCAAGGAACTCAAATTAAAATTTATTAAAAAGTATATATACTTTTGAAAAGGTATATAGTTTAATAGTTTTTGTTTTATGTTGTTTTTGAATGCAGCAAAATGAGTTTTTATTTACGAATAGAAAATTTTTATTGTCTATTAGTAGTAAAATCTTTTTATATTTATAAAGAGTTTGATATTTTTTATTTATAATAATTTTTTTTTTGTTTTCTTGAGTATTATAATATAATAGTTATTTTATTATAAGAATATTTTAATAGTGAATGTAACCAAAACTTTCCTAAAAATAAAAAATAAAAAGAATATACATGGATCGATAAGAATATATAATTATTTAAGAAATTATAAAAAGAATATAATTATTTTACAGCATAGATCAACCCACACAAATAACATGATCACAAATTATATATATTTTAAAAAAAAAAATCCATTGTCTTTCTTTTTCCTACGTGTACACGGCCATTAAGAATCTAGTTTACACTGGAACCGGTTAACCGGTCAAAACTCCGCGTCTCAAAAGTCTCTCTTTTCGCCCGTCCTCTCTCATTTATTGCGAACACCGATCAAGTCACTCTTGTTTCTATGCCCATCGTTTACCGACACCTGTCGGTCACCATCCTAGGTGGGAAAACTTACACCCCAAGCTGTTCTCCAAAATCCCAATATCACTTTCATTTCCCTTTTATTTTTTCCTTACACTCTCTCAACAACGAAGAATATATTTGTTATGTGTTAAAAAAAAAAAAAAAAAAAAAAAGAAAAAAATATTTTTTTCTTTTTTTGGAGAGTTTAAGGAAAAAAAAAAAGGAAAAAGTGGGGGTTTTCTTTTTTTAAAAAAAAAAAAAAAAAAGAAAAAAACTTCGGATCGATCTCAATGGAAAAGAAATTTGAAGAGTCACTGATGGGGTTTGATAATTCTGGTGGATTTTACTCTCCGGCGGTGTTATCCGATGAGTTTCCGGCGTCGAATTTTGATTCTTTTTCCAGTATTTTCGACATGCCATGTGATGACCATAAAGCTTCTGCTGCTGCTTCTTGTTCTTCTAATTCCTTTGACTTATTTAGTAGTGGAATTGAAATCCATAATTTTTACAATATTAATAATAATGATGATAATAATAATAATATTCCTTCTTCTTCTTCTTCTAATTTCTTCGATTTGCTTTCTACGGCGGCTCCGCCTCTTTCCTCGCCGGCCTCCACCGTGCCGGAGTCCTCCGAGGTTCTTAATGCTCCACCCTCTCCTAATTCTCCCTCTGTTTCTTCCTCCTCCAATGAAGCTACAGCTGCCATTCAAGAAGTTGACAAGATCAACAACAACACTGAGAAGCCTTCTTCTTCTAAAGTGTAAGTGATTAATTATTATTATTATTATTATATATTATTCATCTCATTTTGAATTTAGATATTTTAGCTCGATGGATTTTTGTCATATGTGTCTTTACAATGGTATGGTATGGTTTGTTTTGGATCTGGATTTATATTAAAGGAAAGATATTAGATGTACTTATTCTATATACCATCGATCTTTGTTTGGTTGATGATGAGGAAATTATGGGGAAAAGGCATATGATTTAATGGTTTTTTTCTTTAATTTGAATTATTGGTGTAAATTTGAGCTTTATGATTCTTTCTCTCTTTTTGGACAAAAAGAAATGGAAAAAGTGAGGGTTTTTTTTTCTTAAAAAAAAAAAATTAATATTGTTGTTGTCTTGGGTTTAGGTTGAAGCCAAAAAAGAAGAACCAGAAGAAGCAAAGAGAACCCAGATTTGCTTTCATGACAAAGAGTGATATTGATCATCTCGACGACGGTTACCGATGGCGAAAGTACGGTCAAAAAGCGGTGAAGAACAGCCCTTATCCCAGGTTCATCTTCTGCATATCTTCACAATGATTATGATATTTTTCACTTTGAACAACACTCATTCTAAGGCATCCTACTCATAAAAATGTTGTACTTGTAAAACACATAGAAGCTATTATCGTTGTACGACGGCAGGGTGCGATGTGAAGAAGAGAGTAGAGCGATCGTCCGGCGACCATTCGATAGTTGTTACCACGTACGAAGGTCAACACACTCACCAAAGTCCGGTAATGCCGCGAGGAAGTATCAGAGTTTTACCAGAATCCACCAACAACGGTCTCATCGCTGATCACGACACCACCGCCACCGGACTTTTATTCCAACACAACACTCCCCAACCCTTCATGTGTAGCTCTCGGCTGCCACCATTTCTAACAATCAACTCGTCGGTGGTGGCGGGAAGTTCCCGTCCTGCTCCTCCTCCTACTTCGTTCCCGCCACCACCGTCTCAAGCTTCTCTGGTCCGAGACCATGGGCTTTTGCAGGACTTGGTGCCATTGCAAATGAGGAAGGAACCAAAAGATGAGCAAAATGGATGAATAATTTGAAGTAATTTTCTCACTTTGGTACGTTTTAATTAAGATTTAAAAATCTGCCATTTTCCATCGTTTTTTGAGCATATTCGTCTGATTTCTATCATGATTATGAAACGCTTTTCTCTCTTTTAAGCGTTTTTAAGATGGATATTATATTAGTATTAGCTGTGCTTTTATTATATTCTCTGTAAACATTAATCTTAATTAGCATATAAAAAGCCAAGTTGTTTATTATGGGATAATATATCATCATGTCGGTTTAGCTCAATATTATTCTTCCTTCAATTCTCTTCATTCACTTTGACTGATTCACATCATGCATCCATCTGTTTTAACTTTAGGGTTAGGGTTTTTCTTTTCTCATTGCGAAATTAAAAAATCGAGCTATTATGTATCAAAAAACTTGAAGGAAAAATTGACCCAACAAGTCGATTATAATTATATGAAATAATAGGAATGAAAAATAACACTTAACGTCCTTCAATCTATTTCTCCCACTTTTGATTTGTCTTAAAGTTAAAAAAATTTCATGTTTTCTGACTAACCCTCTTCAGAATTGAATTTTTTTTTTTTTAAAAAGGTAAAAATATAAAATTTTGTAAAAGTTTCTAAGTTGTATGTTGAATCACAACCGAATCTAAATAATGTAGCTTTCACATCTAGTTGAAAGGATTACACTTATGATACATTTAATCTTTTATACATATTTTTAACAGGTTCCGTAGTATCGGAATATCGACCCGAAAGAGTTGGAGGGTATTTTGCAGCATGTTTGCCATTGCAAGCAAGCTTTTATACATGTTTATATATTTGGCTCTTGCTTATAGATTGAGCCATTATTCAGATAAGTTTACTATTTATTAAAAGAAAAAAAGGGGCAGGAGTTTTCATGATGATGGATGCCAACTTCTTCATACGAATCTTCACCGATGGGGACTTGGGAACTTGACTTGCAAAATCAAAGAGAAGAAAATAATAATAACAATAATAATAATAAAAAGATTTTACACCAAAAGTTTCACATTTCACGAAATTCCATATAGTTTGTTTTTATAACATATATTAATGATTCTTTTAATTTAGATTATGTAGTTATATATTAATATTACTTTATAATGATTTATATTTAAAAGGATAGTCAACACTATATTTAATAAATATCTACTTTTTTCTTTTCTTCTTCTACTTTAATCACTATGAGCGAATGAATATAGTTTTGTTCTTTTTAACTAATTATATATATTGAGGGTTTTCCTTTTTAAAGTTCTAGACCAGGGTAATTTAAAGAAGGTAGCAAAATTGTTTTGTTTCGTTTCTTATAATATATAAATATTTGATTTTTCTAATCATAAAATTACAGAAACATATCTTTTAAGTTTGAATGAAGGCTTGCTTAATATTGCCATCTATATATTTTTATTATTATTATTATTATTATTAATATATATGTCTAATTTTTTATTTTTTATTTTTTATTTTTATATGAAGGCTTAATAAGGCAAGTGTTGTGATTTAAACCAAGCTGAGGTGTAAATTACAAAAGATGAGCTGTTGGTTTAATTCGATTTTATTTGCTTATTAGTCCTCTTAAACTAAAGGTGGGGTTTAATTTGCTTAATTCCTAAAATTAAGGAAGATGGCAAATTAAAGAGATGGCATTGGTAAGTATGTATGGTATATGAAAAGGTTGAGCAGGTAAAGATGTTTTTGGGCTATGTGTCTTTTGACAAGAAAGGGTTAGCCATGTGAATTTGATTTTGTGCAGAAAATTAGAACCTGTACTCACAGTTGAGTGCACAAGTTTGTTGACTCTTGAAGCTTTGGGATATGCTATTTGGGTGCCATATTGGGGGACAACATTAACCTACCCAATCTGAAATACAAATTAAAAAGCATATATATGAGTGATTGCAAAGGAAACTAATTAATTAATTACTTTGTCATAAAATAGTGCATAAACCAAAAGTTTTTCCTTCTATAAAATTTTTTGAGACACACAATCAAGTTTGTGTTTTACAATTAGATGCATGAAAACATGGACAAATATGATTAACAACATGCATGTTCTGTATTTGGTCTGAGTAAATGTATGTGTGTGCATATATATAGTTGAGAATGCAACCAAATTGAGTATCATTCTCATTCACTATATAAGTAGAAAATTATGAAGATAAATAAGTGATAATAACTCTTTCTAATGATATGAGGCATTTTGGAAGAAATCAAAAGCAAAGTTAAGTCGATCTTACATATTTCCAAAGTTAACATACAATATCATATAATTGTAAAGATATTTGGAGGGTTGTTATCCTTAGCTATCAAGTGGTATCAGAGTCATGTTTCTAACTAGCTCTATCGATCGGTAGAATTCTTTGGTGCTAATCAGAAAAGTGGTGAGCCTTAGAAGATGTGGTCATAATGGAGATCATAAATGATAGCTATTTGAAGGGAGGCTTGGTGTTATTTTGTTCAAGGAGAGGGATTGTTAGGAATACGACTCAAATTCCACATTAGTTAGAATGAAAAGGTCATGAGTAAATAGATGAGGATCACAACTATCAAAGTCAGACTTTTTTTTTTCTTTTAGAGAAAGTCAAAGTCGGACTTATGGCCAAAGCTAGAGGTTTAAATTTTCATATCTATTGGGTAATAATATAATTCATGGTGATTATAACTTGATTTTTGTTAGCTTAGTTAGGATTAAATTGTATTATTGAATGAATTTTAAAACCGAGAGTTTTAGGGTGTGTTCGGAATACATTTTCAAATGTTTAATTTAAATAATAAGTTGTTTTTAAAAGAAATACAAATGTTTAGCAACCATTCAAAAATGAATTTTGAAACTCATTAGTGTTTTTATTTTAAAAAGAGTTCAAATGAAAATGAACTTTTGAAAAATATTTTAATTACTTATTTCTTCATTAATACTATTAAAAATATTTACAACTAATAGTGAAATACATTGTCTATCGCAGATAAACAGTAAAATTTTGTTATACTTGTAAATACGTATATATATTTTGTTCTTTTTACTATATTTAAAAAGAATAATACATCATTTTCATGATAAATTACTAACGCATCATTGACTAAAAAATAATTTTCTTTTATCAAGGGTACTTTTAAGTATCTTAGAGGAGCAATGTAAAGATGTGGCAAAAGGAACTTTGAAGGCCCATCTAGGAGTTGAGAGAGTGTAGTGATTATTAAGTTAGAATAATTGAAATCATGATTGATAAAAATATCATATATTTAGAAAAATAAATAAATAAATAAAATAAAGTAAAGAATTCAGTAAGACTAAAGAAAAGCAAAGTTGAATAATAACACATCATTCAAGAATAAGGGCCTGTGGACTTGTAAAAGGCCCATAAAGAGATTTTAAAAGTTAGACCAATTTGTTCATGATATGCCTAGTAACATTGCCACACACATTGCTAGGAATAATGAACATTTCATTTTAATAATTTTTTTTCCTTTTTTCAAAAAATAGTTAAATTATTAGTTTAGTCTCCTAACGTATAAGTTTATGAACTTTCGATTTTGGGCTTGATATAGTTTTGAAAAAATTTAAGATTTTTAAAAATTATTTGATATATTAATTAGATATAAGTTTGAATTTTCTATCTAGTGAAACTCGCAACTTTCAATTTGTGTTAAGTAGATATTTATATTTTAAAAAATTTAAGTTCCATTTGGTAATCTTTTTAATTTTTAGTTTTCAATTTTTGAAAATTAAGTCTAGTTTCTCTTAATTTCATATCATGATTTGTGTTTTTCTCAAGCAAAAGTGTTGCATTCTTAACCAAATTCTATTAACCTTGGTTTCATTTATGAAAACATTGGAAAAAAAATAGACAACAAAATAATAAAAAAGGTGAAAGATGCGTTTATAGGTTTAATTTTCACAAACTAAAAACATTCAAAAGACTAACTATGTAATTAAAATCTTAATTTTTTCTATACAAATCAATCATTAGGATGAACATTTTGAATTTATTCAAAATTATAAAACTAAGGGTAATTGTTTTAAATGATAATATAATAAAATTTCACCGTCTTTTGTGCCTACCACTTATATATTTGAAAACAACTCAAACTAATATAACTTTTTGAAGTAAGATCTTACCTGGAAGGACTCGTATATTTTCTTTTAACAAACACTTACAAAGATTATAGGGATATGTTTTGGATTGTCTTGGAACAAAAATGTTTTTCAAAAAATTATTTTTATTTAAACACTTTAAAATAAAAACACTCATATATTTGATTACGCTTTCGCAAAATACTAAAAGTCTTGATTTGCTATTTACTAAAAGTGTTGATGGTTAATGATGTGAAATCTTAAAAAAAAAAAAGACAATTATTAATAAAAATTAGGGAAATTATTTTAAATGACAAAACTATTAAAAATATTTACAAAGAATAGCAAAATATCACAATCTATCTGTGATAGATACTATTAGTCTCTATCATGATACAAACACTACAAGAAAATTCACCTATGCTGATGGAAAACATGTTGACGCCATAAAACTTCGTGGCAAAAAGTGTCTCTTTTGACAGTTTGAAGCCCCATCGGCAATAACTCTCTCTACCGACGGTAGAAATATAGGTGTCGACAGAGAAGGGCATATGCCGACGCTATTATATTTATTCGTCGGCATAGGAGGGTCTTTGCCAACGGTTAATTATTGTCATCGGCAAAAATGGGCCTTTGCTGACGACGTATTATGTGTAGTCAGCATAGAGTGGGATTTGTTGATGCCTTACTTATGCTGTCGGCAGTTCTAAAAATAAAAACACTATTTTTTTCCCTTTTCCTTTTCCCACTTCTTTGATTTCAAGCTCTCCCTCGCAAACAGACCTAAACTGTCGTTGACACTCCCTGAAATCAGCTCGTCCTTGAAGTTCATCGACCACGCCACACTACTGCCAACACTCCTTCACCCACACAACTGTTGCCCATCCCCTCCCCCCTCTCCCTCACCCACCACCAGTACGTCTCCCTTGAAATTTTTGCAATTTTACTTCATGTTGGATCTTTCTTTTATCCACATATAGTCCTAACTAGGAACCTTACATATTGTTATGTCCAATAAGTTACTTGGATTTAGAGACCGAACATGCAAGCTAAATTGAATATTAGAATTACTTCTTGTCACTTGATTATCAAATTATTGTTTGTATGGTGATGTGGAATGTTTCGATGTGGTGGTCATGATTCTTTGTTTTTGTGTTAATATCAAGAACTAGATTTGGATTTAGTTTGATGTAAGACTCTGCTTTTCTTTCTTCTTATTCTTTCAGGGGCTTTTTTTTTTTCCATTTTAGATAGTTAGAATTGAGTTGAACGTTGGTCAAAGAAATAAGCAAGTATATGTTTGATGGAGCCTGTTTCAATAAACACAAGTTTGGAAATGATTGATGAACCGAATTTCTATATATTGCTTATATGCATCAATCAAGATTCTAGTTGTTGAACTGATGACATTAATTCCTTAGTCAAGTTATTGTATATATCAAGTTTCTAATTGTTATTGTTATAGTCCGTATTTAACTTTTGTTTTTTATTATTTATTTTTCAGGACCAATTTCAATAAAGATCATATCGAGCAAGCTAGAAGCAGGTGTTCACTGATTTTGTAATGTCTTTGTTTTGGGACCAAATTAGTACTACTTTGGTTATGTAACTTTATTTCAAACTTCTTTTATGTGTTTATTGTGATGTTGCAAGTAAACTTGAATAATGACCTATTGATCATGTAATACTTTTATGATAATATTGAATGGATGTTGATTAGTATTTGGTATAATTTATTTGTTTTTAGGTACAAACTAAAGTAATGAACACATGATGTAGGTAGAAAAACAATTCAATTTTAAAATAGGTATTTTGGAAAAAAAAAAAGGCTTATGCCGATGCCATTTCAAGGATATGCCAATGGTAAACTGTAATCGTTGGCTTAGAAGAACTGTTGATGCCAAGTATATGTTGTCGACATTGTGAGGATACGTCGACGACGTCGGCAAACTGTCAGCATTAAAGAACTGTCAACACCACATAGCTTCGTCGGTGTATACACCTTTTGTCGATGTCACATAGCTTCATCGGCATATACACCTTTTGTCAACGCATCATTGGTTCGTTGGTGTATACACCTTTTGACGACGCCACATTGGTTCGCTGGCGTATACACCTTTTGTTGACAGGTTTTGCTAGCTGTCAGCATTGGTTTGACTTCACAACTGCTGTCGACAGTTTCAATCTGTGCCCATGTTTCTTTTTTTGTGCGTCGACGTAGGATCTGCCGACAGATACTTAGCATCGGTATAGGTTTCGCCGACGTGTTTTGGAGTTACATCGACGATTTTTTGCGTCGACAAAAAGCTTAATTCTTCTAGTGAAATAGATACAAATAGTAATCTATTTCAGTCTGTCGCAGATAGAAGGTGAAATTCTGCTGTATTTATAAATATTTTAGTTTATTTTCTTATATTTGAAAACGCTCCTAAAAATTATGAACTAATAATTTAAAAACATTACCCGATTTTTCTAATAATTTAAAAACACTCGTATATATCATGCAATCCAATCTCTACCTACTCCCACACACGTGCCTCATACTGCGTGGAGCCACGTCAAAATTATTGTCAAGATTATAGGCATCCCACCATATCTATGTATTAATTATTATAAACTTCTTTAGATTACTTTTACATTACGAATCAACAACATATGCTTATTTAATTAAGATCACAACGGAAATTAAGATTTTTCAATAAATTCTCTAAACAAAGAGATTTTTCAATAAATCAGTAATAAATATTGTGTACATAAATAAACCAAAAGAATTAAATAATTATTTCTATTCTTAAATAATATATAAAAAACATTTTTTTTAAATTTTAATAACAAACATATATCTTAATAGATAAAGTCAATAGCTCGATCTCTTAGCTTGCAATTATTGAACTACAAAAGAATATTTAGCAATTACAAGATGTTAGAATACATGCAAATATAACATTTTGAAATAATATTTGCAAGTTTGATGACATGGTTTGAAGTGTTTATAAAAACCTATATACTAAATTCGACCAACAGATTAAATGTTCACTCTTACATATTGTTTAAACTAAAAAATAAAATAATATATTTTATTGTAAAACGTGTCTCTCGTTCATGAATATTATGCTATCATCTTTGTCCTTAGAAAAATATTTTTGGCTACATCATGAACTGTACCTATACTTCTATCGGAAGATTTTCTTTTTTAAAAAAAGATATTTAAAAAAAAATATATATATATATATATATATATATATATATATATATATATATATATATATCTATATATATATATATTTTACTCTTTTGAGTTTTTTTATCTATATATTTTTTTAATTTTTAGAATTCTCATTTTAAATTCATTAGGCAAGACAAGATCTTGTATAGGAAATAACGCTAAAATCAATATAAAAGTAATTTCATAGTTTTATATTTTCTTCCCTATCTTTTTTCATCTCTCTCCACTAGATGTTTTTGTCATTTTTGCCAACTTCTTTCCCTTTGGTTATAAAATAGGCAAAGAATAAAGCATAAAAGGAAAAAAAAAAAAAAAAAAGAGGTTAACAATAATCAAGCATAGTGATGATGGTTTCCATTCATATCTCAAAATTACTTAAAGAAAACATGAAAATGGATTGGATATATGTAACTCAAAATTACTTTTAGATTGATACTTTTTGTGGTAGATTACCTGATTGATTTGTTAGGTTGCGAGATGATATGAAAAACAAGATAAGAGTGAAAGAAAGTGAATAAGTCACGATTGAAATTCTTGAGTGTTTGGATGCACGTGTTTTGTTCATATTCCTGCACTGTTAAGAGAAAAATTGTCCCCAAGGCCACCGCTTGTTTCTTTCTTGGATATGCTCAGTCCGAGAAAGTGAATAAGTCAGGATTGAAATTCTTAGCCCCGTTAGTTTTGATAAAATCTAAATTGTATTGACATATTTGATGCTCGACATCTAGATGCTTGAGAATAACTTTTATGAAGATACTAAACTTATTTTGAGTTCTTTTGTTTTTGCAATATTGGTGTATGAGAACAATGTATTATAACCCTACATAATTTCAAACAATATTCTTTTTTTTTTTCTTTAAAAAAAGCATATACCCTTATAATACTATATTATACACTAAATTTTATTAATTTTGGAACTGAACAAATTCTCAATAATTTAGAATTATATAATAAATTATATGTTTGATTATATCAAGTATAAGATAAAATATAAATGTATAATGTACATCCATTTAGAGTAAATTTGATTAACATTAACAACTAATATAATTAGTTTTATTTAAATTAAGTAGACATAATTTTATCATAATTGTACCAATTCAAATGTGTGAATATAGTTATTGTATAATTAATTTTTTATGATAATTGGTGATGAGAGAATTGAATCTCATATCTTAAGTCGATAATATAAATTTTAAGTTAGTTGAGCTATGTAAAAATATTTGGACAAAAATATGTAATTATAAATATAATTAATTGAATAGTTACTTATGAACCAATACATTAACTCTTTTTTATATTTACTAAAAAATAAATGAAGAGAATTGGTGAAAGATTTTTTCGAAGAAAGGTGTGAAGGGGAAAAAATGTAATTAAAAATGACCCATAGATTCTCAAGATCCAGAGATTTGGATGCCCATTTCAAGAAAATTTAAAATTATTAACAATCAAACTAACAGAAATTGAATCTCAATTTTAAAAAATTATTTTCAAATGTCATTAGAATATATTCCTAAACTAGAAGTAGTAACTAAATATTTAGTTGAATTACAATTTTTTTCTTTTTTCTTTTTAAATACAATGATGGTGGGTGGAGATCAAACTTTGAATTAGGGAGGAGTGGACCCAAATTATTATCTTTTTAAGGAAAGCATGAATTATATAATATATATTATATTGTATTATACATATACGAAAATGAATTATGTTTTTAACAGAATTTTAAAATCAGTCTTTTTAATAAACAAATCCAATACTCAAACAAGTTTTGATCTAGTAAATTCGAAAAGAAGGAACAATAATTAACTCTGGACCCTAAAGCTTATAATAATTGTAAGAATTGAACCCACAAATGATAAAATTTGAATCCTCAATCTTATACAAATGTTACAATTTATACAATTATATAAGTTTGAAGGTCCAATTTGACCTAAATTTAACATTCATTTAAGTTTAAGGGTTCAATTTTTAAAATTAAAAATTTAAGCATATAATTGCCATTATCACTAAATATTAGAGATGCTTTTTGTAATTTGCCCAAATTCATTTTTACAGAGTCGTAAAATAGTTAACTTGTGCATCAACAGAATTTAAATATGAAATGATTGAGTTTATAAAAAATTTATAACCGGTTTTTCTTTTTCTTTTCTTTTCTAAAATTAGTGGGTGAATTGGAATAGCGAAGAAATTGCATTTTTTTGGGCTATTTTCAGATATAGCAAAATAAATCAAAATATTTATAAATATAGCAAAATTTTACTGTTTATTTGCGATAGAGGATAATATTTTGTTATTAATAGTAAATATTTCAGCAATTTTGTCATTTAAAATATTTTTTTTATTTAAAAATTCGATCAAAATAGAAGGTCCACAAATTTGGGCTATTTATATAAATTAAGAAAAACTCAAGTTAAAATATTGTGGATCATTTTTGAAAAGGTTGGGCACTTAAAAAAAGTGTTAAATGTCAAAAGGAAAAATAAAAAAAGGAAAATTGGATTCTTTTGCCAATTTGCCTTTTACGTGGACACTTTTGGACTCGAGCGAACAGGCTTTTACAAGAATAAAAATTCGATTCCCTATTTCCCTGTCGCACACAAAATAAATAAATAAATAAAAACAAAAAACATCTCTATGTGTCTTTATATTTTGAGTTTCGTTTCTATTTGATTTTTGTATTATAAAATATTACACATTTAATTTTGAAATTTTTATTTTGATTCCAATTTAGTCGTTAAGTTTCAAAATATTACAATTTCATCATTGAGATTTGAGTTTTGTTTCAATTTGATGGATTTTACATATTTAACCTCAATTTTTCGTTAAAAATTTTACATAAATCTTGAAATCTAAGGATCAAATTGAAACAAAATTCAAAATACAAATGGTAAAATGTTGAAACTTAAAGACTAAATTGAAATCAAACTCAAAACTTAAAGACTAAATATTTAATATTTTAAAACTTAGGGACCAAATAAAAATTAGACCCAAAACCTAAGAACTAAAACATATTTTCTCTTTTTTTTTTTAAGAAAAAGAAAAGTTAAATAAACTTTGGATACAATTATAAATAAACTTTGGATACAATTTACCGAAAATTTTAAAAAGCTTTATTTTTATGTTTCAACTTTAAAATTTGTTTCAAATAATACACTTTGAGGGGTGAAATTACCCTAATATACACACATACATATACATATATATATATATTAGGGTTTTGTTATATTTTAGTTAGCATACTTTTAATAACTCAATAAATGTTAAAATTAGTATTTAGTTAGTTTATTATTGATTTTTTAAAGAAAATATTTTATTATGTTTAAGAGTGATTATAAAATTGTTAAAATCAGTTTTGACATTTTCAAAATCAATTTTGAAGATACGAAATTGCATTAAAAAGTATAAAGTTTCAAATAATTTAATGTGTTTCGGAATGTTTTTTGAACATGCAGGATGGAGGATCGAACCTCTAACTATATAATGAAAGACCGTACCAACTATGATTAAATTGAACTAATTTAACTATAAAAATATATTTACCTTCTCTTCTATGAAAATTATTATTTAATTAATTGGAACAAAATGGATGAATAAATTTAAGATTTATTGTAAGGTATGTATATCAAAATTCGACGATTAAAATTAGATAAATAAAATGGAATGGAATCCACCATACAAAACCAAAGTGATATTTTCATTTTTTTGGCATTCTTGTCCTCATATGCACGTGCCTCCCTCGTGCGTTGTGTCAATCAAATCAGAAAAAGAAAAATAATAATAAAAAATAAAAAAAGAAAGGAAAACAAAAAGTTTTAAACTAAGGATGATCTTAACATTCGAAACAAAATAAAATCACACCGAAGAGGCTTTTTAATCTTAGGCCTTCGCTCTGAATATTTACTGAATATTTCGTTCTCACCTAACTTTCACTCCAAAAATAATAATAATATTAAGAAAATTCTCTCTTTGTTGTCAGATTAGTTTAAGGGTTAGCCGAAATTTTAGCCAGAATTCGAGATCGGAAAAGCTTTCCAATTCTGTATGAGTTCGAATTTTCATTTGTTGTTAAATTTGGATTGTGTAACCATCTTACTCTGTCATTTTTCTTCTTAATTTATACCTGTTATTAACGGAGCATTTTTGTGATTTCTGTACGAAAAGGAGTAAGAAGTAGAAGAAGAGGAGTAATGGCGAAGCACGAGGACCTTCCGATCCCTGTTTTCTCTTCTCTCGACCCGGTTTATGGCGATGGATCTCAGCTTGAAGAAGCTCAGCTTCGATTTGATCATCTCAAGGCCAAGTTTCTTCAAGTCTTCGGCCATCCTCCCGATGTCTTTGCTCGTTCACCTGGTATTTTGCTCTATCCTGTGTTTCTTTGGTTTCTTACTCCCCTTTCTTCATCATTTTGATTGATTTATGATGTTTACTCTTGTTGGAATTCCTTTTGTTTTGGATGAAACGACTAAATGTAGGGAGAGTGAACTTGATTGGAGAGCACATTGACTATGAAGGATATTCGGTGTTGCCGATGGCGATTCGGCAAGATACGATCGTGGCAATACGGAAGCATGACGCCGGAGAGGCGAATCATCTTCTCAAAATTGCTAATGTTAATGATAAATACTCGATATGTACTTATCCTGCTGATCCTGATCAGGTATGAACGAGCCAAATTAATTTGTAAAATTCACTCGACAGCGTTTTAATCTGCTAGTCACTCTTCGTTCCTCGGGCATCTTGGATCTTTACAGCGTAGTGTTCATGTAGAAATTTTATGCTTCGACATTGCGTTGATCTGTTGATGTGTTGGCCAGAGGGCTTTTTTTTCCCTTTTTTCAGAGATCTTACTTAGTATAAACTGAATATGTAGTTTTAAAAATGTTAGCGATTCCCATCGATGTTTTATTTTATATTATATTTGAAATTATGTTAGTATTAGATTATACAATGTATTCAACAATTCTAAACTTCTTGCTAAATTTGAAATATAAATATTTATATTATACTATTCTATTTGCATAAATGGCCTTTCTGAAAAGGAAAAATTATAATGCGACCATTCTTGCAAGTTTCAACTCCAAATTATTCCCAACTTCAGCTGTGTTTATAATTTCTCTTGTTCATTTTATAGGAAGTTGACTTAAAGAATCACAAATGGGGACACTATTTCCTCTGCGGGTGAGAAGACATTATTTCTTTTTGATTTTCTTTTGTATAATGATTTTAGTGGGATGTAGTTATCATTATGTATGCACCGTGTTTATAGATAATATGAATGCAAGATGTTTATGTTTTAGGTTTCATTTTTATCCTACTCAATATTTTCAAGACAGTGATTAACTTTAACCTATACTAGCACGATCAAATTATAATGTTAAAAATGTAACGATCTTTGCATAAGATGTGTATAATCTGCCTTTTTCTTTTCTAGTTATTTATTTCCCGTAGGAGCTTCTTAATCACATCAACATCAACATCTATCGCTCCCAGATTCTAAAGGTCTTCCCCTTTCAGGTACAAAGGCTATTACGAGTTTGCTAAATCAAAAGGACAAGATGTTGGCATGCCAGTTGGACTTGACGTTCTTGTTGATGGAACAGTGCCTACAGGTTTTGTTTTGTATACTTTTTCATGCAAAATGACAATGATGGGCTGTTAGTTACTACAGTATAGAAGTTTGCTTGCTCTTTTAACTTTGGAGGTTAGAATTTTTAGTAAAAACAACTTAAGTCAATGGGTCCATATTTTGTTGCAGCAAAAATTTGTCACGTGATAAAGTTATACTATAATTGTTATTTTTATCCAGGATCTGGATTATCGAGCTCTGCTGCATTTGTTTGCTCTTCTACCATTGCTATCATGGCTGCTCTTGGTGCCAACTTTCCCAAGGTGTAACACCTTACCCTCATGCTCTGATTACTGTGCATTACTGGGTCGAAGACTCGCTTGGATTTTGACTTGATGATTTACATATATTGAGTTTGTAAATTGTTCTATGGTATTGCAAATCCCAACTCATATTCTCTGGTAGGCCTTCATATTCCTGACTAGTATTATTATTATTTTGTTTGTTTGTTTGTGTTTGTTTTTTTTCTTTTTTCTTTTCCTTTTTTGTGGTGAGACTTGATCTTCCCCAACCATTGGTTGTTACTAGTATCTCAGATTTGGTCCACAGATCAAGGGAGGTAAATTGTTTGCTTGTTACAAGTCAGTGGACTTGAACCTACAGAAACTTGTATTGTGTAATTGGTTACTAACAGGTTATTCCATCTTAAAGGAAAGTCAGAGTTTTGACTATGAAAGTGGTAGATGTATTCTTGCGTGAATTAATTTAACATTAATACATGAACTTAAAGCGCCATATCTGGTGGTAGAATCCGGATCCTTTTCTTTTTAGTTTAAAATTTGGATCCAATTCCAGTGGACTGACTTGATGGCTTTATACATGAACTTATGAAGTGAATTGTTGGGGCCATTGAACTAAATCTAGGTGCTATAGCAAGCATTATTAAGGACTTTTTGGGGCCCACTGGCTGAACATGATTTCATGTTTGTTGTCTTTTTTTGGTTGAATGAACAAGAATTTGGCCATCTTACTACTGTTTTGATTCAACTTGATTCGGTTTGGTGAAGTTGGTTGTTGCCACATCAAATAATGAAGCTCAATTGTTTGATTTTTTAGTTAGCTTCATTCTAAGTAATCTAACAAAACTTCCCTTGTGGTTGCAGAAAGAGATTGCCCAACTTACCTGTGATTGTGAACGACACATTGGTACTCAATCTGGTGGAATGGATCAGGTAAAATAAATTTTACTTTGCAATCAATAGACTTAGCATGGAGAAACAGAGCAATAAAGGGGTTGTATAAAAGTTGTCCTTAAACACTATTATCTATTCTATTTTTTAGAAAAAGAGGGAGGGAACATGTTTGGCCAACTCTAATCTAAAAACTTCTTTTCTTTATATTCTTTAATTATACTCATCATTCGTGAATAAATTTTTTAAGAAGAATAGTTGAAGTTGTTCTTTTGAAAATCTTGTGTTTCTTAATAGTTATATAATAACATCAACGTTACTAGCCACCTAATCATAGTCCTTGGGAACAATTATACAAACTGATGGGCCCTACGTTTTCACCCTTAAATGGCTTGTGGTACTGGTGGGTTTTGTTTTACGTTATTTTATTGCAAGGGCCAAAGATAGATTCTGAATAAATCTATTCTGTTCAATTATTTAGATAGTGATTTATAGCTACATTTCAATTCTATGTAATGGTCAATATGAGAATAACTTTCTACCTTCAAATATTTTCCAATGGTTGTAAACATTGCCCTATTATCCTGGCAGGCAATCTCTGTCATGGCCAAATCTGGGTTTGCAGAGCTGATTGACTTCAACCCTATTCGTGCTACTGATGTGCAACTTCCTGCTGGTGGGACTTTTGTTATAGCCCATTCTCTAGCTGAATCACAGAAAGCAGTCACTGCTGCCACAAATTATAATAACAGAGTGGTGGAATGCCGACTTGCTTCTGTAAGTGAAACATGATGTATTTTCATCTATTGTTAATTTAGGACACTAGCTGCCTTGTTATGTGAGCTGTATGATTTTTTGGTTCTTTACAATGTGATCAATAAATCTTGCCTTTAAATTCCAACCTCTAAGGTAATGAGGTATTCATTACATCCCTTTTCCTTCTTCAGATTGTTCTAGGCATAAAGCTCGGAATGAAACCAGAAGAAGCAATAAAAAAAGTGAATACTTTATCTGATGTGGAAGGGCTGTGTCTTTCATTTGCTAAGGAGCGTAACTCTTCAGATCCTGTGCTTGCAGTCAAGGTATTTTCTGTTAATTTTTCGCACCAATGTAGGTCATCAGTTCTTGTTAAAAGGGGGAAAAACACAAATATTTTGTTGTTGGAATGGAGATTATAGTTGCAGGTGGCGTTAAGATTGTTTGTATTATTATTGTGCATGCTCTTATCGTGCATGGATATTTCCCTTTTGAGGTTTCTTATTCTTTTTGGATTTCTTTTTGCATGCTCGCTTTTAATTGCATGTTTGTGAGTGATTTGAAATTGTTAAAATCATTTTTGTCATGTTTAAAATCATTCTGAAACACACTTTAAATTACACTTTTACACTTTGGAACCCAATTTTCATAATATTGAAATTGGTTTTGAATGATTAAAAACAATTTGAGTGATTTTAAAGATAATAAAAGTGATTTTAATATTTTCAGAATCTCTCCCAAACATGCCTTTAACTCTTATTTGATGACAACCATGGGATAAGATGTCAAAAAATCTCCCATTTTGGGGGTATAGGATACCCAAAGAGATGGGGTTTTGTGAATGCCCGTAGGCATCGGGTGCCATCCCAGCATGGGAATGAAGTATCTATTCCTATTCCCAGGAGGATGGTGTTATGGGCTTATGAACATTCTTTCGTACTTTTATCAAGTTATCAGCATTTTCTTATTGCTGTCTATATCTGCTAAAGGAACTGTTGAAGGAGGAACCCTATACAGCTGAAGAAATTGAACAAATCACTGTGGAAAACCTGCCGTCCGTTTTAGGCAACTCTCCAACTTCATTGGACGTTTTAAAAGCTGCCAAGCATTTCAAGTTGTATCAGGTATATTATATTTGGGATTGCTACCTTGTTTCATTTCTCTTTAATTTGTGTTCCTCGTGTGTTCCTCTAACATTACTTCTGGTCCTAAATCTACCCTTCCATTTCAAGCTAGGCTAGGCATGCTCATTGATCTCTATGGTCCCATGTCTTAACACCCTCTGTCTCTCTCTCTATAATGTAATTGGTGGTTATTTTCAGCGAGCGTCCCACGTGTACTCTGAAGCCAGGCGGGTCTATGCTTTCAAGGATACAGTTTCATCAAATTTAAGGTGATAGTTTGTAGAATTATCCAACAGCCTTTTAATGTTCTCATTACCTTCACATGATATCCATTTGTTAATTTTTTTAAGGTATTATATAACATGAAGAACAATCTTAAAACTAATTAACAATGAGAGGAATAATCTGTTTGTCTTATAAAGAGTGTGACATGCTTTAATTTCTTCTATGTGGGATCCTCAATACATGGATTTCTGATGTCATGTATCATCCTTGTTTTTCACAGAAGTGAATTTACAAAAATTTCAGTTATAGATTAACATTGTACGTCCAGAAAGGTAGAGGAAAATCGTTCTTTTTTTTTTTTTTTTCCCATTTAATGTTGAGATATTTTCTTTTGACAGTGAGGAAGACAAGCTTAAGAAACTCGGTGATCTTATGAATGATAGCCACTACAGCTGTAGCGTTCTTTACGAATGCAGGTACATACCATTTTACAATTTAATACATTCTCAAATCTTGTATTTTTGAGCAATTAGGACTTTTTTCAATTTATCAGCTTTTCAATTGCCGCTTCAATTCAAAATCCTCAATCATCTGATACAAATTGCAGAACTTGATTGATTAGAGCACATTTTTTTCGGTTTATATATATATGAATCCTTCCATAACTTCCTCAAGTATATCTTTTCGTCAAAATTTCAACCATGACCATCCGTGCTGCCTTGCGTTGCTTTACATTGTTTGATAGCTTGACTACCGTCTTCTTATTTTCTTACCCAGCTGTCCCGAGTTGGAGGAACTCGTAAAGATATGCCGGGACAATAATGCTCTTGGAGCCAGGCTAACTGGAGCAGGATGGGGAGGCTGTGCAGTCGCTCTCGTAAAAGAGGCCATTGTTCCTGAGTTCATTCTTAATCTGAAGGTTAGTTTTCTGACACTGGAAATGACAATGTCTTCTTCTTCCTGGTTGAAAGAATTTAATCTTAATACTTCTGCCCATTTGATTCACACTAGGAAAAATTCTACAAATCGAGGATCGAACGAGGGGTCATCAACAAGAACGACCTCGATCTCTATGTCTTTGCTTCCAAGCCATCGAGCGGAGCTGCCGTCTTCCAGTTTTAATAGTCAAATTCCTTGGGAGGTTTTGTTTGGAGGGTTTCTTTGCCCAACCCCAACCCCTGGAGGTAATAAGTGAGTGTTATATCAATTTTCCAACTTTTGGTTTTAGAATTGTGTGGACATTTCATACACAATCATTCAGCTCAGAACTCGTTCTCCTATTCTTTGCCTATAAATAAAGGAATGTGTAACCTGGAAAAACGAGCTTATTGTGGAATGAAACCACCAATAATTGAATTTTTAGCTTTATGTTTCTTTATCATCATTGTGCTTATTGTGGAATGAAACCATCAATGGTTGAATTCTTATTTCAATGTTTATGTATCATTTTTGTATATCATTTTTACTCTCTTTTACATTTTAAATTCCCTCCTCTACGAAAATGGATTCACAATATTCAATCATTAATTTTTATTTTTTTCTTTGAAAAAATATCTTTTTGGTTCTTAAATTTTGAATCCAATCGAAGAATAGGTGCAATTTCAATTTGCAAATTTAGTCTCCAAAAATAATAATTTACCTTTTTTTTTTTTTTCTTTTTCTAACTTTTATTGAGAGGATCTACGTGCTAATGTTACAAAGAATATCTTTATCTTTTTTGGTCATTTAAAAAAAAAGAAAAGCAAAATCTCTCAAAATATAGATTCCACGGTATATTGAGTAATACGAGGAAAATATGTTTTGAAAAAAATGATAAAAATGGTGTTGAATCTTTTTCTAATAAAAATATAAAAAAATATGTCATCGTAAAAAAACTGAGTATTTGCTTTTAGTTTTTAAAGATTTATCCACTTAGTTTCACCAAAAAAAAAAAAAAAAAAAAGAGAAAATATAGACTACTTCCAGTGGTGAATAGAAGTCTACCAAACCAAAATGTAAAAAATAAGTTAGAAAATGTAGTTTTTTGAAAAAGAGATTAATTTTGAAATATAAAAACTTTTTTTGGTTAAAAATAGAAAAATTATTATAAATAGAAAAAATATTAAATTATTTATAAATATAGCAATAGACTACTATAGCTTACCCAATACTACTATCTGTATCGCTTACCCAATATTTGTCTATCACGGATAGATAGTATAATATATATTTTTTAATTTTTTATATATTTGTAAATATTTAAGCTAATTTTGTTATATTTGAATTCAACCCTTAAAATAGTCATTTTCCAATTTATCTCTTAATTTTTTTTCTCAAATTTATTATGATCAACCAGCTCCTAAAATTCTATAAATTAATGATTTTTCGGTATCAATTAAATGCCGGTGCTACATTTTTGTTTTCAGTCTCATTTTGAAAAGGTTGAAAACTACAGTTGTTCCTATGAATTAAGCTTGTTGATAGTCCAGTTTGATGAGTTCTTTTCTTTAAATTTAACATTTGGGTGAATAAATAAATAAATAAATGAAAATTGGAAAAATGACATAAATTTTACCTAAGGAAGGGTCGTTATAATCACACAATTAAACTTTTTCAATTTAATCAATCACCACAAAATTTATGCAATTAAACTCTAATCATCGTACCACAATTAATAACACAACCTTACCCTATGCATAGTATTTTGTTAGTGAAAGATCTATTCTAGCTGTTCTTGCTAACCTAACCACTTAGGGAATTTGATTCTCACTTGAGAGATGCGATTTGAAGAGAAGAGGCTATATCAGTTAATAGTTAATCACCATCTCTTCCACTAATGAATCAGATCTCATTTGCTAACTAGAACTAAAGAAGGTAAAGTAAGAGAAGAGAATCGAATAGAACTCACTTGCATGGACCTCCAGTTACCATTAAAACCTTCACCATAGGATTATTATAAATTTATCCAAATTTGAAAATTAAGTGTCAATTATAAAAAAAATTATTTTAAACTCAATAATTACAATATTAATTAAGCTGTAACTCCAAACATAAATGTATTATATAGGCAGAGTTTAAGTGATCAATCCACTCAAACTATCATCTAGATTAAAAAACACTTTTGATCCTTTAACTCTTAGAAAACAATTTAGTTCTTGTGATTTCAAATTTACAATAATTTAGTATTTAAATTTTAATATATAACAATTTAGTTTCTATACTTTTAAAATTGAAATAATTTAATCTAAAATTATAGATGCACGAAATGACAGATGTCTAACATCTTGAGATAACCATGTTTGTTTTATAAGAATATTTTTATATATATCTAAAAATATTTGGATCACTGTGTTTGCTTCTTAGGATTTCTACTTGGAAATCTCTTGAATTTTACATAATATTCCTAAAATGACCTTACGACTATTTATTAATTTATAAATTTGCTATAATTTGAACTTATGTAACATTTTTTTGTTAATTTGAATTTTTTAAAAAATTTATATTGTTTATATTATTTATATTTGATATTTTTCTCAATAAAATAATATATACAAATTTAATTTTTTTATAAAATAAATATTAATTTAGATTTAAATCGGAATATATTTCTAAAAGAATAAAAATAATTACAAAATAACCAAAAAAGAGTGTCTATATATAGTTGACAATATTTATATTAATTATAAAATACAAATAAAGGAGGGTATATATATATATAAAAAGAGAAAATGAAGGGTAAAAGAGGTAAAAATGTGATGCCCTCGATGGAATCCAGAAAATCCACGTTTTAGGAGGACAATGCCTTTTGTTAGGGCATCTGTCTAGAAATAGTTAGACGCCGAGACATCTTGCATTACCATAAAACAATGAAGGAAATCTAGATACTAAATCCATGGAAATCTAAGATACATGCGAAACAAACAATTTCTTATTGGTTTTAATATAGTTAACAATGGCACCCTTTTTAGAGGCAATTCAAAATTGAAATGAAATATACATAAATATATGATGAACTAATGAAATATTTGCTCAAGTAGTGAAATAATTAATGTGAATCTTATGAAGTGTCACAATCTAGTTGATCTATTAACATCTTGATTAGGAAAATAGTTTGGAATAGATTGAGAGAGATAAAGGTGAAGTCCTTATCTTCACCATAAATCACATATCAAGATTTCCCCTAAAAATAATAAGAATTGGGTTCAATTAAGATAACAAATTAATAGGATAATAAAAATATCTAGAGACAGATTTAAAAGTTATATTAAGAAAATTAAACCATCATCTCTTCCATTCTTGACAATTGAAGAAGTAAGATAGAGAGTGTGATGGGGTTTTTCATTTTAATTATTATTTATTTATTTATTTTAATATCAATATATGCGTTTAATTGATACAACTTTAAACAAAATTAAACTTACAAACCCTACTTTCACCTATAAATATTTTTATTTTTTGTTGTCGAAACCATAAATAGGTGTTTTGTTTTTTTTTTTTTTTTTTTATAAATATTCTTAATACTTTTTTTTTTTTACCAAAGAGAGATTCCATTTTAAGATATTTGGTTGTACATACAAAACTTCAAATATCAATTTTCTTCTTAAATTCTCTAACATCTAGCACAACACTGTGATGAAAAGCAAATCAAAAGAGGAAAAAACTACAGTTATGAGCTCTTTCAACTCAAATCAACTTCCTCAACCTCTACTAACCAACCTCACTCAGATGATTGATTGAATTAAGAACACAACGAAATGATTCACCACAATAACACTGAAGATTAGGACGACAATTTCCTGTGGTTAGAAAGAATTCTCCTATAATTTCTCAAAGCTGTTCAGACCGATTCAATTATGCGAGGCTTTCCAGTTAGGGATTCCGGCCATAAATCGAGGAAGATGAAGAACACAATCATCAAACACTTGGTGCAAAACAGTTAAAACTAGTGAAATTCAAACTACAGAGCAGATGTAATTGCTAAGATTTGGAAATAGAAGGAGGCAAATCGATGAAGAGGAGTACATACAACATACTGAATCGGTAATTGAGAAAATCAGAGAGTAAATCCACAGCACAAGAAGAAGCAGCACAACATTGTGAGAAGAACTAGGGATTCGAGAAGAGCGATGAAGGTCCATAACAGATCATCGAGAATTGAAAAATTAAACCACCTGATGTTCGGAGAGTTCCACTCGATGCCGAAATTTGAAAAACTGAAATCCGGCCAACTGAACGACGCCGGCCGCAGCCACAGGCTGAATTCCGGCCACCGGAAACTTGGCGCGTACCATCTCCCGCTCATCTCTCCGTCTAGACCATTAAATTGACCACGAGATACATATATGGGGAGGAAATGGGATTTTTGTTCTTTTTATATATAAATTATTGAGTTAAATTACAATTATGACCTTTTAGCTCCAAAACTTAAAAAATGATTTTAAAAAAAATTACAAATTTTGCCCCATGTTTCGGAATTTTTTTTTTTTCTTTTTCTTTCTTCTACTATTTACGCGATTGAGAAACGAACCTCTAATATTGAATTTGATAGCACAAGTTTCGTGTTAATTGAATTATCAAGATCAAGGTTAGGATTGCAACACTTATCTAAATTTAAAGTATAATATGATAAAATTTATAACTTATAATTTTCAGATAAAAGTTGAAACAATTTAATAAGTTTATGTGCGTAGAAATTAAAATTTTCTTTTATTTAATGAAAAAAAATGCGACCCTATAAAAAATTAGTTCAAAGGCTCCGGGAGATATTTTTTAGAGTTAAAAAGAGTTAATAGACACATCATCCAAAGTCAATAACTAATTAAATAAAACTTATAAGATTCAGAGACCAAACATGTCAATGTAACCTAAAAAAATAATGGTGCAAATCATCATTTAATATATATATATATATATATATATATATATATATATATATATATATATATATATATTATATGTTTTTGGTATTCCGTTTTTAGTTTCAATATCTTTGTGTTTTAAGAAATATTATAATTATTTTTATTTTTATTAAATCTTCTTAAATTAACCAATATTAATTTATGGACTTAAAAATATAGTTTAACCTAAATAAATTGTTGAAGGCATTGAAAGGAAGGTTATTTGACACGTAATGTTACAACTATCCAAATAATAAATAATAAAATACAAGTAAAAATACTAAAAAATAGAACACAAGATTTGGTAACCTAATTCAATGCACCTATGTTTTAAGAGTAGTGTGCCAAAGAAAGATATTCTCACTAAGTGATTTATAACGTTGTACTTATTATATGTAAGTAAATTATAACAATTACAAAGATGTATAAAAAGTCTAAAATCATTTAAGCTCTCCCTAAGTAAAAGAATCCTTTCTCAATGCGTTGTAAATGAATCACCAATATCTCATGAACCTGTTAAGATCGACATTAGTAAAACCTTCACAATCATAAGGATAGACACACTTTGTATCCTTTCAGCAAAACACAAGACACAAGACACACAAATTATTTTCAAAACGACAACCCTAAAAAGAATAACCATGGATTAAATAAACGCAACGGAAAAGGGAAAGAAATCAAACTCCAACCATAATCATAGAGCTAGGCAAGGAAATAGAAACAAGAGAATAAACTCTCAAAATTTTCCAGATGAAAAAAAATATCTTGTATCAAAATCAACATTTCAAGTGACATCCAGTATAACAATTCAAGAGACAAACTTACAAACATTTTTTGGGACAACAACTATAAACCTTAAACAAATATAGTCAAAGGCAAAATCTCTAATAGGTATGACTCATTTATTCTTATGGTTTAAACAACTGGCATAAAAAGGTAATTTGCTAGCTATATAAAATATGGGCAAAATTGAATTTTCCTTTTTCTTTGTTTTCTTTTTAAAAAGAGTAAAGAAAATATAGTTTAAACCTACTAAGGTGACTTGCTAGCTGTATAGAATATGAGCAAACAAGTAAAGAAAATTGATTTTTCTTTTTTCTTTGTTTTTTTAGAAAGAGTAAAGAAAATAGATTTTAAACATACGGGTAATAATAATTTCTTGCCAGTCAGTTTTTAAATTAAACATAACTTAAGAGTTATTTTTAAATGTAACAAAATGAGTAAAAATATTTACAAATATAGCAACATATTATTGTTTATCACTGGCGATACTATGCTATATTTAAAAATATTTTTAGAAATTTTATAATTTAAAACAATTATCCATAATTTAATTGATTAAAGATTGTAAACTCGAAAAAAAAATTATATATATTAGAATATCCAACTCCTCTGGTTGTTGGCTTAGAAAAAAAAGTGATAATAAAATCAATCCAACATAGTTTAGTTGGTTAATCCAAAACATGTATATAATATTTAGAAATGAAATTTACAATTTATTATATATATAGATCTCTTTTCAAATATAGGAAAAGAAACTAAAGTATTTATAAATATAACAAAATTTCATTGTCTATCGCAATCTATCGCAGATAGATGGTGTATTTTGCTATTAGTAGTAAATATTTTCATTATACCTTTAGAATGCATGTGAAGTATAATTGAAAGGGAAAAAAAATCATGATTGAATAATGCAAAAGAGAGGGATTTTTTTTTTTTTTTTTTTTTTTTTTGAGTTGGCTACTTTTTCAATAATTATTTTATTTATTTATTATGGATTTCTTTTTAGTTTTTTCTCCAGATTTTTGTGTAAATATCAATCATGTCTCTCAACACGGCATCCATGTGGAATGAGACTTAAGAGGGACAGGATGGATGATGCTGCTCAAACTTACCCACGGTTTCATACGTATTTACCAAACCACCCCTACATAAATTATAAGGAACATTATATTCTAGTATGAACATGTTTAAAAGGTCGAATCTCAATCCATGGATATTCTTAAAACAATTATAAAAACAAAAATGTTCAAGAAAAATATTTAAATTAATGAGTAAACACTATACAGTTTTTAAACAATTTTAAAATTTAAAATAGTAACTGACATGACAATTAATGAGAAGAAAACGTCCTTTACAATTTTTTTTTTCTAGATCTATTGAAATTGATTCTGTGAATCATTTTTAGGAAAGTTTTTTATGTAAATAATTTTCTTTCTTCCTTTCTTTATATAGTTATAACATATATCACATCCGGCTAAAATAAACACAACTCAATTGATATCATTTTTATACTATTAGTTTTGAAGTTAGAGATTCCATCCTTCTAACTTACATATTGTAAAAAAAAAAAAATTCTATCTTTTAGAACCAATTTCAAAATTCACAAGTCCTAATTAATTATTAATTTTTAAATTGTCTCTAAACTTAATATTATGTTTTTTATTTACTTTATGATATTTTATTTTGCAAATAAAATTATTTAAGACTTTAAACATTAATTTTTAGGAATGTTTTCGAATATAAACATCTATCACTTTAGATTTGAGTCTATTGCAGTCTATCGAAAGTAAAATTTTGTTATATTTGTAAATAGTTTAATATCTTTTTTATTTATAATAACTTTTTGGTTGGTTTCAAATATAGCAAAATAAGCCAAAATATTTCCAAATATAGAAAAATATCATTAGGCAATAACTGCAATAAACTTCTATCGCTCCATGATAGACAGTGAAATTTTTCTATATTTATCAACGATTTGATATTTTTTTCATTTATATTAATAGAACCATTAAAATTTAGAAGAATAAATTGATATTTTTTCCAATAAACAATATATGTATTCAATGAAATAATTAACATCAAATTGATGTCAACTTCTATGAAATAAGCTTGTAAGTCCATCAATGCTTTAACGCTCAATAATATCAGAGTAAGCTTAGTCATTAGTAATAGACATGTACTCCCTTCCTTAATATCGAAAGTTCGATCCCCCAACCCAAATTCTTGTTTCTTGAAAATGTGTTAAAGCAGTTGCATGGCTTCTTGATAATCAAATTGACCAAGCAATCCATTCTGGTTTATGTATTCTTATAAACTACTTTATAAAACCACAGAAGAAGGGTTATTGCATACCTGCAAAAATACCTTCTGGATCAATTCTCACTATGCTCGCTTTGGCCACCATCACCTAATTGCTCTGGTAAAAACCGACTTGACCAACTTACAAATTACTGCATGCTAATGAGAAGTTTCTAGCAAATCCAACCCCCCTTTGTTAGCAACAAGTCAACTCAAATAAGATAAATGGTCGAACAATGGTAACGATCAAACTCATATACTGAAATCTAGAACAAAATCCACGTACCTAAGCTAGTCATTGTTTAAGATGAAACAATAGGTCAACAAAACCCTTTAGCAATATTGGTGAAATCCTCGGGGATTCGGAAACCAAAGCCACTTGACCAACTTGCCCAGATGTGAACTATCTCATATTTTTAGTATAAATATAATGGGCCGGATCGGTTTTTTTCCGGTTTACACTTTAAAAACACAAAACAAACCAAAAATCTTCAATTTTCTTTATTTAAAACCCGAGACCATGAAAGTGAACTGTCTTCAACCCAACCCAAAACCGGTTTTGGTCGGTTTGAGCAGTTTTTCAGTTTTCACTTGCACCCCTTGTAAATGAACCAAGTCTCATTTTTCACTAAAGCTGTATACTCATTATTCAAAACATCAACCCAAAGTGAGATTGATTACCACTCTTTGATCTTGTAACCACAGCATGGGTCTTCGTAGTATCACAATCATGAGGCAATGGAACAGAAGATTCTGGTAGTGAAGAGGAAAGGGGTGAAATTTCTAGAGTTCGAACAAAATTAGGTGTTAAAATAGGGAAGACAATAGGTGGAGATGTTAAATCAACGATTGACCCAAAGGCAAATTTAATACTATTTCATCTAACATTCTCTCTCACTTGCTGGCTTGAAACTTGAAATATGAAGAAGGCCTAACAAGTAGAATTCAATATTAATTGGGGAGATAATAACAGTCCAAAGATTTGAACAGAGGACCTCCTTGGACCACTTGCTCTGATACATGTTAAATCATCGATTGACCTAAAAACTTAAGTTGATGGTGAAGACAAATTCAATATCATATCATCTAACAAGAAGAAATATGGTTAGAAGAAAATGAAGGAGAGGAAAATGCTGGTCTGAAATGATAGGTATGGAAAGTGTAGCATAAGGATTAGATTGCAAGGGAGGAGGACTGCCAGGTTTTGAACCAACGGAAAAAACACGTTCAACAAAGAGAGCATGTCGATAAATGAAAACTTTGCCAGATTAAGCAAGAAATTTATAACTCTAAAATTCAAGAAAGCAATCATTGTCTTTGGGGAATTGATTGCAATATAAGAGGAACATAAAAAGAATGGCCAGAATGAAGAATTTCCAAACCTGTTCCACTGCCAACATGTACTTGCTCACCACCATTATAATTATTGTTGAAAGAAATATGGTAAGCAAGATCATTAGTAACATGATTTGACGCACCAAAATCGCGATATCAACCATTTATATCATTGTTCTGTGAAGATGATGCCCTTAAACCTTGAAGAGCGAGCACTTCCAGACTGATAATCTACATTGAGTGCATGGGACCGCTGCATTCCTTGAGAAAAGTATGGAAAACCAGGAGCTAAATTTCCAATGAATAGTCTCTGGAAATTTGGATCATAAAGAGAGTGGCATTCTGTGGTTGCGTGTCTGAATTTGTTACAAATTTTGACATTGAGGTCTTGAATTATTCCAAAACCTTCATCCTCTTCCACGATTTCCATTTCCATTTCTTCCTCCTCTATTACTGTAATTAATCTGTCACTAATTTTGATTCTGATTCCTTGAGGTTTGATTCTGATTGGGAAGAATGGGCTTCTGGTCAACATTTCCAGAAACAAAATCAATGGTAGGAAGTGTACCAACAGTATTGACTGAAGAATTTTGATCTCATGGAATGGTTTAGGTTTAGTTTTAGCTGAAATCACTGAGACATTTAAAAAGTAATCATGTTGAATGATCTAAATTGATTATTTTATGAAAATTTAGGAGTTAAATTGACTCAAATTTCACATGATATTGGTCGAACTAAATCTAGAGGAGGGTGTAATTGATACGTTTACAAAAATTTAGGGTTTAAATTGATACAATTATATTAACTCATAGTTTTAATTCGATACAACTTCCAAAGTTTTATGATATAAATTGATATTTGCGTAGTTATTTATAAGAACAAAAATTAATAATTTTTAAAATATAAGTTTTAAGTATTTTCAAAAAGTTACATCTTTTAATTATTAAATTAATTATGTTAAAATTATATTCACATAAACTGTAACATATTACAAATTAAACTAAAAAGTAATATGTTTTAAAAATATATAACAAAAAAATTATTTGTAATCAACTTTTAAAATAAACATGTTAAAAACACTAGTATGTAACATATTACAAATTAAACTAAAAGGTAATATGTTTTAAAAATATATAACAAAAAAATTATTTGTAATCAACTTTTAAAATAAACATGTTAAAAACACTAGTATGATCGATGAATAACATTAACTAAAAGAAACGACAAAAGAAGTGGTGCACCAGCCGGGAATCGAACCCGGGTCTGTACCGTGGCAGGGTACTATTCTACCACTAGACCACTAGTGCTGATGCTTGTTAGTATAAAATAGCATCTACTTATTTCTTTTGTAATATATTATAAATTATATAATATTATACATTAATCATAGAAAATAAATTAAAGTTACTTACAAATATAGAAAAATGAACAAAAATATTTACAAATATAATAAGATTTCACTTCTTATTTGCGATAAACTGATGATTTTTTACTATTATTTGTAAATAGTTTAAAAAATTTTGTTATTTGAAATAATTTCCCAAGAAATCAACACAAAACAAGTTCATAAATTATGTAACGGTAGTCTATACTATATATGTAAAGGCATCATAAGCTTTGAATAGTAGATGAACAAGATTTGAGGGGGTGCATTCACAACTTCCCGCCAACCCATAGGTTTTTTTTTTTTTTTTTCCTTTTTTCTTTTTTTCTTTTCATTTTTACTTTTTTACATATCTTGGTCTCTTAGGGGTCGTTTGTTTCGTGGGGATCCAATATTTTTACGAAGTAGACATTTGGAACTATCGTGTTTGTTTTGCAATGATGGAAGGGGAGATGTCCTTACAGAAGACATGCTAAGAGTTTTGGATGCCTTCTTGAAACACGAATTTTCTAGATCCACATTTTGAGGGCATCCCATATTTTCTTTTTAAACCTTTTTTCCATATATATTTAAATATCACTCTTCTTTATTTTTATTTTATAATTAAAATAAATATTATCAACTATTTATGTCACTCGCTTCGGTTACATTGTAGTTGTTTTATTTTTGTAGAAAGATATTCAAATTTAAAATTAAATTAATATTTATTTTATAAAAAATATGAAATTAGTATATATTATTTTGTTGATAAAAATAACATTATGCAAATTTAAGACGTTACCAACTAATATTTATTTTGTTGGGAAAATATAACATTATGTAAATTTATAGAAAAAATTTAAATCAGTATATATTAATAAAAAAAAATGTTATGTAAGTTCAAATTATATTAAATTAATTATAAATCAATGAATAGTTGTAAGTGCATTTTTGAAATATTATGTAAATTTAAAACATTCTCAAGTAGAAATCTTACAAAACAAACACAGTTATTTAACTATTTCTAGATATCTTCAAAAAAGATATTCTCACAAAACAAACATGATTATGTAAGAATGTCAAACATTTGTAATTCGAGCATTTATAATTCAAAGCATCTAAAAATTCAAGTTATCTACAATCACAAAAAACCAAACGACTCGTTGAAGGGATGAACTTGTTCAATTTTCTATGTAAAACTCAATATTTAAATAAATATTTTGAGAGTTAATATATATAAAAGGTTTTAAAAAGACAACATTAACTAATAAAAATTAAAAATTAGAAAAAAAACTCAATTTGTTGTGCAATTAATTAATTTAACATCTACCATTACAATTTTTTTCTTTTTTTTTTTTTTGTATTGTACTTTAATCTTTAAAGATCGAGACATAATTAGAAATGGTTATTGTGTTAATTCAATTGTTTGTTAACATCACAATTTTAGCTAGAGGATATTCACGATTATTTTATTTTACTATTAAACCAAAATTAAACTGTAATTTTTTTTAAAAGAGAAAAATAGAAATCAAACTAAATCGATCTTCAATATATTCCAAATGTATGTGAATGGATTAGGTCGGTTTTTTTTTCTTTTACTTACTATTAATACTAAAAACACTTATAATTTACCTATTATCTATAATGAAAATGAATCAAATCCACTATTCCTCAAAAAAAAAAAAAAAAAAATCTAATCCACTATGATCAAGGTCCAAATCTTTGATATTATTATGTAATTAATGTTAAAAGCTAAGAAGGCAATAAATTGTTTTGAAGAATGCCAAATGGAGGAGATGAGGAAGGGGATCAACGACCACGACGACGATAGGGTAAGGAATGTCGGAGCAACAAGGAGCAAGAGTTGTCGGGACAGAGGAGGAACAGGCTATGAAAACAATTGTTTTCATACAAGTGCTGGAATGACATATTATCTTAACAGAAAGATAAATTTATGTTTAAAAAATTAGTTTATGGGTAAAAATTTAAAGCCTATTTGATAGAAAATTTGAAAACATAAATTGATTTTGTATAGGTTTTTGTTCTATTCAAAAGATTCATGTGTCGCCGTTAATGGATTTTGTTTAGCTTATTCAATTTCTTTTGATGGTGTCATCTTAAGTACGAGAGCTTGACAATTTGCATGTTCAAAGTCGATTGGATGGATAAGTAGACTTGGTGGAGGGTTTTGTTCTATTTAGAAGTTTCGTATGTCGCCAGTTGTCGAATTTTGTTTTAGCTTCTTCGATGTCTTTTGACACGGAGCTTAACGATTTGTATGTCAAAAGTCGATTGGATGGATAAGTTGACTAGGTGAAGATTTTTGTTGTATTCAAAATGTTCGTCCTATATCAAATCACATGTCCATTTGGGTTGAGAACAAATGAAAGGAGACATCAGAGAAAAGTAAAAAAGGTGTCTTGTCCAAAAGGAGCCAAAAGATTACCAAAAAAAAAAAAAAAAACACAAGAAAAGTAAGAGAGTTGAACGAATGTTTATATGTTAAAAGTCGATTGGATGGATAAGTTGACTAGATAGAGGTTTTTATTTTCTTTAATATTCTTCCATACATCAACTCAAGCTTATTCTTTTGGATGGAGAACAAATGAAAGAAGACAGGAAAAGTAAAAAAGGGGAGGTTCGATCCAAAAGGTCATCAATATAAAAACATAAGAAAAGTGCAAATATGCCGAGTGAGCATCAGTTAGTCGATATCAATTTTAGGCACAAATCGACGTCAAAAATTACCAATAGGCTACACAGTTGATGGGTGGTTAACTGTTTTGGAAGGCCATTTAAAGTCGACCGACCGATTAGGATGAACGATTGATTGGTTTGGGCCAAAACCAATGATAATGAGCTATACAAGGTGGAAGAGGCTTATGTGACAAAATGAAAATGGCTTGAGCAGTTGGAGAACTATGAAGCTTTAGTAAAAAGAGAAAAACAGAGGAAAAATAAAAAGAAACAAAAACAAAATAATAATAATAATAATAATAATAAAAAGAGGAAGAAGAAGAATTTAAAAAAAAAAAAAAATCATGGGACTTGAATGTCGAATGAAACAAAGGGTTTTACACAATGTTTATACTCGTTATTTACAATTTGATAAAGACAACAAAACTTTCATATATCCACAATAGTATAATATTGTCAATTTTAGACATAAGTCTTCACGACTTTGCTTTTAGAACCATTCAAAAGACTTGATATCAATTAAGATTATTGCCCTCACTTATATATCATGAATCTCTTCCTTCCGTAGGGACTTTATTTGTACTTTAACAGTTAGTTATACATTGCTTTCTAAACAAATTTTAACACTCCATAGTCTCAAAGACCAAACCCAAACTAATTAGTGAATTGGCATAGTGGGGCATGTGATCAATAATCTCTATTCTCATCCCTTTCCTCTCCATTTAGTCAATTGTGCTTTTAAAAAAAATCAATATTATAAAGTAAATTAATATTTGGTGAATTTTAGTTTTAGATCTGAAAAAATTAGTTATAATGTTTGATAAATAAATACTATATTATTGTGTTTTATATATAATAACTAAATAAACCTACTATTAAAATTATTATTTTTATAACTTATAATATCTAAATAAACCTACTATTAAAAAAATTTGTAATTTTTTTAACAATTTAAAATATTTAAACCATTATTTAAAATGTTATACTTTCTCCTGATTAGTTGTTTAAGTACTGGGGAAAAAAACTTTAATTTTCCTTTTAAAAATTAATATGATATGATTTAAAAATAATAGTTGTGTTATATGAGAAACAATAGTTAAGTGAGGAATATACTAGATATATAATATAAATCTTAATTTTGGGGATAATCGAAAATTAAAAGACTTATTTAAAAAAAATAAAGTGAATTCTAATTTAACAAAAATCTAAAAGTTGGTAGGAAACTAATTTTAAAAGTTACATGAAACGAACATAGATGGTAAAAGTGATTTTAGTAGATTTAATAAAAAATTTGTTTTACCCAACACAAAATACAGTTAAGATTCTTTTAAAACCAATTCTAACGCTCTAAAATCAACCTCAAATGCACCATAAAATTGGAATATGGATTAAAATTGATCAAATCTCAAAGGATAGAAACCAAAATAGTATTTTAACCAATATCTGTGACTTGGAGCAATTTTATATTGACTAGCCCCTTAAAAGCTTGTGAGTGAAGACAAAGTATACTAAAAGACTAAGCATTAGTATGTGGAGATAGTCAACTCTTCAACCGTGAAGATTCTGACTTAAGTAACTTGTAACTTTTGGACTCTTAGGCTAACTCAATCGTCTTTTCTAAACGCCCTCAAAAGAGCAATTTGTCTTTAATAGGTTCTTTTAAAAAATATTATCAATAAATTAAGAAAAAAAAAAGTACCACTATAACGAGCGATGTTTAGATGGGTGCCAAGTTAGTTATTATAGTTAATGATTATTATAGTTAGTGAATTATAACAGTCAGTAGGTTATAATAATCTGTGGTTGAGATGCAAACTATTTTTGTCTAGGTTATAATAATCGGTGTTTTGGAGAGCAAACTATTTTAGTCTAGTATGAAATGAGAGAAAAAGAGTATGAGTAAGAAATAGTAAACATTAGCAAAGAGGGATTTGAAATAATAATATTGTAGGATATCAAAATAGTATTTTAACGAATATTTGTGACTTAGAGCAATGGCATGTTAACTGACCCCTTAGAAACTTGGGAAGACAAAGCATACCAAAAGACTCTGTATTAGCTTGTGAAGATAATCGACTCTTCCAAGAGAAGGTTCTAATTTTTAAGAGGTACATAATTTAATTGAATAACCTTAAAAGGAATTTTTAAAAAAGAAAAAAAAGTACAAAGCAAATTTATTCTCTCCCTGGAGATTTCATCTTCTATATTCTCCATTATTGTACTAACTTATCCATGTCTCAAATCTCAACGGACCTACAGCAACATTACTTGAAACATGCCGTTGTGTGTAATTTGACATATTGTATTTGTATAAATACAAGAAATTGCCTTTGATTTCATAGCTTCAAGCCTTCCTCTAATATTTTATTATTTTTATTATTTTGTGCCCTAATCTTTTAATTAGCTTTATAAAGTGATGGGGAAAGAAGGGGAAGAATCAAAAGGAGTGGTGATGCATATTTTGATAGCGAAATTCAAGGAGGAAATCACACAGAAACAAATTGACGATATCATTAATAAATATGCTAATCTTGTCAATCTCATTGAATCTATGAAGGTTTTTCAATGGTAATGTTGTTTTGTTTTTTTTTTTTTATTATTATTTTTTATTTTTTAATTTCCAACTCGGTTATGCTCATGCTCGGAAATTTCGAGATTTCGATAGGGAGAATTTCGTTTTTCTTCCATTTCGACGAAATTTCGATGAAAATTTTTATTTTTATTTTTTAATTAGTTAAGTTAGCTCAGTTTAATTTTTTTAATTTTATGGTCTAACTACCATAGTTTCACCCGCCAATATCATTTTTGTTATAATGGATGAATGTTGGTTAATGTTCTACCTTTTCTGATTTTCATTTGTTTTAATTTTTCTGCTTTATTTTCAAAGAAATTGATTTTTTTAAATTAACAAAAACACAAATTTAATTTTAATCTTATCCAAACTTTTTTTTCATCAATTTTTTTCATCAATTTCACCTCAAAATTAAATTTATGTTAGTTCTTTATTATCCAAAAGTTTCATTTACCCCTCTTTTCACTTCAAAGTATTTATACACTTTATAGTATTTTATAATTATTTTTTCATTTCTTTTTATTTCATTTCTAGATCATTCATCCACTATCAAGAAAACCATTGTTTTTCGTCTCAAATTGGTTTGATCATTGATTGACATAATTTTTTTAAACCCAGACAGTAGTTAGTAGTATTAAAGTTACTTATTCCATTACAAGTGCAAATAAATAGTTGATATGATTACGTTTGTAGAATGTCTAAATAAACGTGATTAAGAGTAATCTAATTATGTTTGCAATTGAGACTCATTACAATTGATACATCGATTGAAATCCAATACGATTATACCAATTTTGATTGCAGATTAGTAAACATAACCTAAAGTTATCTTACTTTATAGAAATGATGATTAAAAATAGTAAATTATAGTCTAATTAAGTCACGATAAAAGTTTCATTAACTAATTATAACAATTTTCATCAATTTTCAATAAAGTTTTTCAAGATTTCTATCGACATCAATATTTCAAACTTTTTTGTTATGCAGTACATTTTATCATGAATTTGAGAACCTTCACTGGGTGGAAGTTTTTGTTCTATTCAAAAGATTCTTCTATAAATCAGATTTTTTTTAAACCGAAAACAAATGAAAGAAAGACAAAAGTAAAAAGTAATAGAAAAAAGTAGGTCGGATCCAAAAGGAGCCAAAAGGTCCACACAAAAACACAAGAAAAATACAATTATATTAGGTGAGTGTGGTCTAGACAATTTTCATGCTATCGAAAGAAATGATTTTGAGATGAAACTCGACGTTATCTAATATAATGTTAAGTTAAAAATAATGGATGAATGGGGTTAATTAAGCATTTGGTTTTGTTGTACATGACAGGGGAAGGGATGTTAGCATTGAAGATCTACACCAAGGTTACACTCATATCTTTGAATCCACCTTTGAGAGTAAGGAAGGCATAGCAGAGTATATAGCTCATCCAGCACATATCGAATTTGCAAACTTGTTCCTTCCTACTTTAGAAAAAGTTGTTGCTGTCGACTACATACCTACTGAATTGCCGAAAAAGTTGTCAACTAATGACGACAACAACGATGGCGACAACGGCGAGGACGATTAATTTCGAGACTTGAGACGAAAACTATGCTTTCTTTTGCTTTAATTAATAAATCATCAATATGAATTGTCTCTCTTTTGGAATAAATGTAACCCATTTTTACATCATTCTTGTACTAAAAGCGTTGTCTTACTTTATGAGAAATAATGATTAAAAATGGTCAATTTAGGATCGGTTTAATAACATTCTCGTTTCTTGTTTTTTAAGAACTAGAAATAATAATATGTTTGGTAACTATTTATATTTCTTCTTTCTTGTTTCTTGAAAAAAAAAAATAGAAATTTGTTTGACAGTTATTTCTTGCCTAAACTTTCTTCCCACAACCTGGGAAAGAGAAGAGTTAAGACATGCGTGCCAAGACCAACCCAACCAAATATATCTTACTTTTATATTGCAAGTATATAAACTAGAAAATGAATCCAATTTTAAGAAAGATTTCTTAAAAATTAGAAACAAGAAACGAGAACAATTATCAAACAACTTTGTTTCTGAAAAAATGAGAAACGGAAATAAGAAACAGAAAACAAAAACATTATCAAGCGGGCCCTTATTGTGATACCCAAAACCCTAAACTAACTCCCTTGTAAGAGTTAAATGAGTCTTGTGAAGTTCAAAAAATGTAGAGAAGTTTTATGAGAAAGATTGATACAAGCCTATGGAGTTCAAAAAATTTTGCAGAAGGTTAGTAAGAGGAACTTCGAGGATTTAACAGGCACTGTGCGTTGAACACATCTTGGATGAAAAAAATGTTTGTTCAAGTTTGAATTATGAGGAGAGAATTGATCGTAGAAGTGATTGAGAGAAAGCTACGCTATGAGATTTTTAAAGTGATGGATTATGCTTTGAGAATGGGAGTAAACTATGCTTTGAAAGTGGAAACTATGAGGTGAACTCCAACTTAGTACTACGGGGTGAATTTGGAGTTAAACTCATACGCTTAAGGATTGGGAAAATTGACTAAGCGTGGGAAGAGGAAGTTTGAAGCATAGGACCAAATATGTCAAGAGTTTGATGCCTAGTAGGGTATTGTGGACGCATGGTTAGTGTCTTGGGAAGCTTTTGGCTAAGTTTTGGACAACTTATGATGGTTGAAAGGAGACACTTGAGCCAAAATTTGGAAGGATAGACACATGGTTTGTTTATGTGTGAGATTTTGGTTAAGTGTTGAGTAACCCATCTTAGTTAAAGGAAAAACACTTAGACCAAGATACAAGTATAGAGAGTTGGACACATGGTGAACCCTAGATGGACGCATAAAAGGGCTTGGTAAAGGTTTAAGTATGCATCCAAAAGGTTGAATTACAAGGTGGAGGTGGCTAAACTCTAAGGTGAACACCTTAAGAGGTGAAGTGTTAGCATAGCATAAATCTGCCTAAGTGTCAAAGTAGGAGGTGTTATGCTGTGAGGTGAGTTTCACAATAGTTGGACACTTAGACAAATCTGAAGAAGGAGTTGGTAGGATGCATAGGTTGGTCATGCATGGTAAAGACACTTAAGAGTTGAAGTGTCAAATTTAGGGAAAGAATTGAATGACAAGGATGAGTACAATTCATTCTAATAAAAGTACATCTAAAGAGCTTAGAGGAGATAATTTCTTTGCTAGAGGAATTGGCGTCCAAAAAAAGTGAACCAGGCGTCCAAAAAGGCTTCCAGGCATCCAGTAATGCTTTTTGGGCGTCGAACTTGTTGTCTAAGGGCCTGTTACTGTCTCTTTTGTACCAGAAACTTAGTCGTGTGCCCAAGGGTGAAGAGCAAGCTAAGTTTTGCAAGCGCAAAAAGTTCGGGACAAGGTTGAAAGAATTTGAACGCCAAAATCCTTACTTATCGTGAGTGGTTTTATTTTAAGAGTTAATGTTGTTTCCTTATATAATAGTGTTGTTTTATGGTGTGAAAATAAAACGCCTCACAGGATGGTCAGAGGATCTTCAGATCTAATTTCTGAGCCTATGACGGAACTATGCACGAGATGGTCAAAAGGTATAAGGATCTAGTCTGAGCCTGTGGCGAATTCTCATGCGATGGTCAGGGGGTTGCAGTAACCTAGATTCTGAGCTTGCAAGAAGAACCTCATGTGGGAGCCAACGGAACTAGCTTTTGAGCCCATAAGAGGTAGGTCTATGTGCACATAGAAGGAATAGTGTTGAGGTTTGAGTAGATAACCTCATTATAATGTATTAATGATTGAAATTGCTCAAGGGTCAAAAGGAATCCTATGCTTGTATATTGTTCACCATTCACTGTATCACACCCCGCCTCGAACCACTTCTCCGGCAGCCTGAGGCGGAGCTTGAGGACAGCAGACACCGACCCTCTTGCGATATCTACTGTCAAACCCTACCTTTATTGGAACTAACATATGCAACTTATACAGTCATAAATTATACTAACTTTTAAAACATGCATTATTATTAGTACAAATGTTTAATAAATCAATTTATAGAAACATGTTTTTAGTTCCTTTCTTTTAGACTGTCGTCTACGACTAAGTACTCATAATTTCTCGGCAGACCTTGACTTCGAACAGCAACAGAAACTCGACTGCTACCTAAAAAGAAAAACATAAGAAAAGGATGAGCTTCAACGAAGCCTAGTGAGTGATCGATACGATAAAGGTTTCACTAACCCTTTTAAAAATAATAACAATAATAATAATTCTCACAACGAAGTTCATGAGCAAATATAAATCAAACCATATCGAGTTTAGTAAATTAAACCTCCCCCGTAGGGTTATCTCAAGTGTCTACTTTTGCCGCTGGCCCTCGGCACAGCCAAACTCATCACCATAGTCAACGATTCACACACATATAGACTTCTATATGCACACATAGTTCCTACCGCTTACCATCGGGGCTCAGGAGCTAGGCCCGTCGACTCCCTGACCATCCCTTCAAGCACCTCCCATGGGCTCAGGAGCTAGGCTTGTTGACCCCCTGACCATCCTACGAGGAAAATCCACGCTACAGGCTCAGAAACTAGGTCTGTTTGACCCTCTGACCATCCTGTGCGATAACAAGTCTTGGTTCAATCACGACCGTCAATAACAATGCCATCGGCATAGAAATGTATCTATCAATCAATCAAGCTCGATAAACAAAATCCTATTTATCCAAGTAGCTCGAATATATATATATATATACATATGTTCCATAAATCCAATAAGCTCGATATGCACATAGTTATCCTAGTATACTTACAACATTATGCTAACAACTAACAAATTATCCAAGATCTCACCATAGCACGTATAATACAATAAAGCATAGTTATCAATTAGAGCTTCATAACGTGCTATTATTCATTCATTATATAATTACGTTCTCTCACGAAAAGAAAATCAACCGCTCACCGTAATAATAACGAAGAAATTGATCAGCACTCGCTTTGAGATTTCCAAGCTCCTTCCAAGAATTCTTCCAAAGGTAATCCTCCAACTTCTTTCTCTCTTCCTTTCTCTCTCTTCTTTCTCTTTTCTCTTTCCTATCTCTTGGCCCACCTTCTCTCTCTTTTCCGACACTTCTTTCTTTCCTTTCTCTCGGTTTCTCTTTTCTCTCTTTTCCTCTTTTTATTTCTCTCTTTCTCTCCTAAGATACTCTCGGCTGTAATGAAGAAATCCCTTTACAATGATCCCTATTTATAGCCAAAACCTTAGTCAATGCTTCAGTCCAAAACTTGACATCTCGCCATCCAAATGTCCATTTGCATGCTTCCTTCTTCATGCATTGGAACACATGGTGGCTTGCATAAACTCTTGGCCATGGTGGCTTGCATGAATTCTTGGCCATGTAGCTCAACACCTCCCCTTTATGAAGTGTCAATTCCAAAGTATAGTCAAGACTTATCAAAGATTCGGTCAAAATTGCAGAAAAATACTTTATGCTGATTCTATCTGCAAGTCAAAATTGCAAATACTTAATATATATATATATCGTAATTGTAGCTTCTTAAATGCCAATTGAGATTACAACTACCTATCTTCTAAAATTGGCATTCAATTAAATAATGAACTAGAAATAGACATTAATTAATAATTATTTAATTTATTTCCATTTTAATAGTAATGTACTAAATATTTAGAAACATAAGCCTTTTACTTCCCTAGACTTATTTTCCATGTGTAAACACATAAATGCATTAAACAGAAAGTTAAAAGTGGATGTTGCACATATAAACAATGTAGCAATTCAAGAATCATACATTTAATTCCCAATAAATACTAGAGACTCTTCAAAAACTTTGAGCCTCAAAATTGTATTTTTCTATACACTGAGAATCCGATGAGGGAAAAAAAAGCTCCTTCAAAGAATCATCTGTTAGAAGCAAAACACTTGTTAAGTTAATGGTTGAGATAATTGGGTTTCAGATGCTGGCGATGACGATGGCGAGAGCACTTGTTTCCATTGGCTTTGCCGAGTGCACAAACGCAATTCTGAAGAATCTCGTAATCCTCCTCCCAGAACAACAAAGACGCCTTCTCTGGGTTCTCCAAAAGCAACTTAGATGTCAAGAAACCAGCGATCGTCCATGTTTGGAAGAGTCGTGATTGCTTCCCTATTAATCTTGCACTGCGCATATCGTAGTATTCGGGCCAACAATCGACTGAAAGCTTCTTCTCAGCCACTGCAACGGCATTCCTTGCTAGCTCTGGCCTCCCCATTTTCATGCAGGCCAGTGTGAACTGTAAATATGTCCACAAAAAATGGTTACCAATCAAGCATGTTAAGAGTTTCGCGGTAAAGGTTGAAAGAAGTTTGAATAAGAACAAGTCCCTCACCGGCCACAAGAGTGTTGGCCAAGTTCCTCCATTATGATATGACCAAGGACTGCCAATAGGAAAAACAAAGGAAATTTGTCAGTACTTGGTTGCAAACACTTTTTTTTCTGCTTCGAAAATCGAAGGAGACTCACGTGTTCTTAGGGTCGCTGCCAGTTATTATGCGCCATTCGTCGTACTCCATAGCTGGGAAGCATATCTTGAGAGGCATGTTAGCTACAAGATCCTCCCATTTGGCTTCAATCAAGTTCAAAATGCCCTCATTCTGTTTTGGAGTCCCCAGTGATGACACGATGGACCAAAGATTTCCGAGTGTGAAAAACCTAAAGTCCATGTGAGCAGGCTGTAGATTGCCAATAAGGTAGCCACCCTCCTCAGGTATCCAGTCCACCAGCCAACTAGGGATTTGTTCAGGATATATATTGAACTTGTTCACAGCATCAGTAGAATATTCCTCTGTTTTGTAACGATAAATTTCGTTGATTTTATCCTTATCGACCCAGTAATATTCCCGGATATGGAAGGAGAGCGCACTGAGTCTATTGTTGAGGGCAACCACCTGATTCTTAGTTGAGTCATTAACAATCAGCATCTCTCTGGAGCAGCGTAAGGCCGAATAGAACAATGCCTGCAAAATGAATTAACTACATCAAGCAATTGCCTGCAAATGCTCTCGAACTATATACAGTAACCATGAAGGATTGCTTGTAAATGCTCTTGAACTAAAGATGCAGAACTACAAAGGATGGTCAGTCATTACTCATACTTGAATTTCCAGTGGGTGTCCATGAATGCCCATTCGTCTATCAATCATGCAGGAACCATCACTGACCAACAGAGTAGGAAACATGTCAAACCCATTCGTCAAGCAGAGATTAAGGATGAGTCTTATGCCTGTCTGTACATCGACTCGTTCCTGCAATGTGTAATCTCCTGTGATCTTTCCATAAGCTCTTAACAAAATAATCCACCACAACCCTGTAAGTAGGTATACACATTCAAAAAGTTTCAAGCTCTATAGTACCAGAAAAATACTTAAATGAATCCATTGCGAAAATGGAAAAACAAAACAAAGCTATGTTACCAGAATCAACCGGTGCAACACGACCAATGGCAGATTCACCAAAATCAGGATCAAGAACTTCCTCAAAAGCTCCATCGCTTCCATCAAGAGGTTGGCTTCTGACTTTGAAACTTGCTGGCATCAACCCTTGTCCAGGGCTGTAACAGTCAACAGTTTTCTCCCAACTCTAAACAAGAATAGAAACGGTGAAATCAGTTCAAAGGACAAGAGGAACTGTAGTACTCATAAATAGAAATAAAACAGGATCATTAGGACTTCTAAGAAAAAGTTATCTCAAGATGTTAGTGTGCTTCCCTTCAGGATATTGGGATGTTGAGGTACAGTGGACACAGATCATATCATGCAAAAGAAGATGCATCTAACAATTAGCTTGACATGTAGGTATACCTGTAATTGCAAGGTGTGAAGGAGAAAATTCCTGACAATCTCCTCTTCTCCATTTAACAAGAATGCCAAGGCCGATGGTACGAAATCACGAACAAAGACCTGGTCGTAATTCAGTGGCTGAGTATCAGCTGGATCATTAGCAGCAACAGTTCCAACAGGATGTCCACAATAGTACGCAACAGAATCTCGAAGCAAGTTCCATGCCTCCTTTTCAACCTCGGACATCTCTCTCTCAACTCTAGAGTAACTAGAACCCTTCAAACTACCAAATCCCTCAACCTCAGACACATTTTTATCTTCTTTAACAATATCATGACCCGTTTCAATACTCTCAATCACCAATGGCTTAACCTTAAACCCTCCTTGAATATAAATTGTGTCAAAGCTCTTCTGTTTGACATGAGGCTCCGCCGATGTCGACTGATTTCTAAAATCCGACGCTACATTGGCAATCAAACACCTATTTCTACCACTGTTACCTTTATACAACCGATAACCATTACAAAAACTAAAACATCTCCTATTCAAATTATCAACAACCTGTACAGACCCTATAATTTTACATCCATTAGACTCTAATTTCGACAATATACTGATCCTCTTATACTTCAGCTTGGGCGATGCGATTGTTCCAAACATCGAAGAGGATTTGAAGCCAATAAGAATCCTACAAGGTTTCATGGTAGAAATTCCCAGAGAACTACAAGTATGCATGCTTCAGGCTTCTAGAATCCTTATAAATTAACTAACTTCCTTAGATTCAGCTATAATAATCAGCTAAAAATGGAGATTAAATTAGGGTTTACAATACTTATATACAACTCTGTTAGTTCTGAAAAATCGAAGAAAAAAACAGAGTATCCAAACTATTCTTACACAAAATTTACAGATCAAAGATTGTAGTAAGAGCTAAAATTGAAAAATGGAACAGACCTTTACTTACAAATTGATGAACGATCGGACTGAGAAATGTCTGAACGAAAGAGAGAGTTTTCGAATTTGAAAAATCCAATAATTACGGGAGAAGGCACAAACAGGAGCCCCTTTTATAGATGCTGGCGAGGGAAGAAGGTGACATGAAATTACATTAATAACCCCTAACATTCAACGCGCCTTGTGTCGCCTCAAAGCGAATTAATGCAGAAATTATAATAATACTCCTGCATGTGCAATGTGCCTTTCTGTCACGGTGATGAAACAATTTTTTATTTTTTTTATTTTTTTTTTAGTTTTAAAAATATATCTTTCAAAATATTTTGTGGACACAAAAATATCTGTGGAAAAATGAAAGGGGACCGAAAGCTTTTTCTCGTTACATTCTTGACCATGGTCCACTAATTTAATTTAATTTAATTTAATTTTTTTTGGTAAAAAATTATTTTTTTAGTATAATAGAAGAGAGACAAAAACACAAAATAATTGAAGAAATCAACAAATTAAAGTGCATAGCATAATCCAATCATGGAGGGTGGTCTTCAAGTTAAATTGCTGAAAATTAAAATCTGTGAGTTATGAGAAGTTAATTATGAGCGACAAAGTTACGTTTTATAGTTGACCAAAAGAGGCTTTTAATAAACCCGGAGAAATAGAGATCTTGAATGAAATCATCAAAAAAAAAAAAAAAAAAAAACCCTTAAACTCATTCACATAGTTTGAACTTTTCTAACTAAGAGATAAATTGATAGGTGAATATATTTCAATCCAAAAAAAAAAACAATAAACCAACTTCAAGAGTTTTGAAAAGGCCCTCATACAAAGAAAAGCCTCGGTTAGGTCAGTAGAGCCCGTCTAATGAAAATGGCTCTCCAAGCAAACATAACATCACCATTTGAGTCAATAACAATTTTATAGACCCAAACCATTTTAAAAAAAAAATTAAAACCCAATATAATATTTAGGTGTAATTTTATAAAACAAGACATTTCATATGAAGGATAAAAGCTCATGGGAGTTAATGCGACATTTGTGATGTGATGATAGGGCTCTCTCTAAACATGTCAATTTTTAAATAGATAATATCAAAACGATTTTCCATCATATAAATTAGAAATTTCGTTCTTATTTATCGAATATCTTTTTCTTATCCCTACCCAATTATTTTTAATTGAATCCCGTCAATAAGAAAAACAATTATTTGAAAATGTATATACAAATATTAATTTACAAGTTTACCCCTTAAAAATATCTAATAAAAATGTGTTGGCTAGATTTTTAGTTAGGTTAAAATATTATTTTAGTGTATGTATTTTAAAAATTATTTAATTTTAGTTCTTATATTTTAAATGTTTAATTTTAATTTTTACTATTTTCATCATATCATAAATATAATATCTACTGTTAGATAGTTTTTTAAAAAAAATATATATATATATATATTATCTATTAGCACTTCTTCAACAAATTTTTGAAACATACTTGTATATTACAATTTTTGGATAAAATTATTATCAGTATTTGATCAATTTCTATAATAATTAATTTTAAATTATTAAATTTAAATTTTATTAGAAAGTACATGTATGAATTCTAAAAAAAAAGACGAAAATGATACGGTAAGATTTTAATGGTCATTAAACCATATATAAATAAATAAATATGTAACGGATTATTGGGCAGGCTTTAGGTAAACAAAGGCGTGCGAAGTGGAGGGCATAATCGTCTTATTACGTTATGTTCCTATTTCGAGCCGGATAAGATTCGTCGGTCGTTTCTCAGTGACGTGGAAAATAGAAAAAGCAAAAAATGTGGGAAAATCCAGAATGCAAAATTACATACAGTTGGACACAGCATTGCTTTACGTTTGCATGGAACGTGGCAGATTCTTACTGGTTTGTCACTCATCAGGTTAAAAAGACCAATCAGAAACTGTATCGTGTTTATATGAGTTGCGTGCAGGATATTAAATCCAAAGTCGCACGCCACGCACGTGCTTCGATGGGGCTTCGTTTTGTCGTTTTCTTTAATTGGGCTAATCCAAGCCCATTTAATCGGCCTTTTTTTGGAACGTTTGAGGCCCAAAAAATCCTGGCCCGTACAATTATAGGCTTTAGATTTATAATACAATTAAACGAAAAATAGCCTACGAAAATGTGTACTTCGATATTATATATAAAAGGCGTATGGGGTAATAATCTTTATATCCCTATTTTACTCTTACATATTTTAGTAATTTCAATTATTACAGGTATTTAAGTTCTAGTGGTTACATGCAAAATGGTGTATTGTTTCATGTATAGATATGATCTAAACCAACAATCATGCCCTTTGCCTACTACAACTATTTGAGATGAAATAGTTACCTAATGAGAAGGTATATCCTTTCATGTACAAGTATGATTCATACATAAATAGGAATCATCAGGATCTAATTGTGAAGTTATACTTGAATGGACAATTACAAAAAAGTGGTGTACGCTTTCATATATGTATGTGATTTAGACCATAAATATAAAACATCTATCAGGGTGGAGATGAAATTTTTTTTCTTGAAAAATCAATTAGGAAGAGGACAAGGGGTGAAAATTATTAGTTTCTTTTTAAGCCAAAGATCATACACATTAAATAATTTTTAAGTTGATTTATAATTAATTTTAATTGTTATAAGTTGGTTTTTGTTTTTGTCTTTTTTATTATTCTTAGTGGAAAAATCAAACTCTAATCTCAGAGATTGATAGTACAAACTTATATAAGTTGAACTATAACTACATTGATGCTGACAACTTTTATTTAGTTATTCATGATGTATTATTATAAATATTTTAATATTATTATCACCAAAATGAAAGCTCTAAAAAAAGCTCATATTTAAAACCAATTAAATATTAAAAAGATGATATTAAAATAAGTGAGGAATAGGTTTAGGATTGTGGTGTGTATTTTTCGGGTTTGGTTAAATGCATAGTGAATAGGAAATTATGAAAGAGGGTTCACCAAACAGATCCCACTCACTTCAAAATCAAATCATTTTCTCTCAATTTTTTAAGAACCAATAATTAAAGTTAAATTAAAATTAATATATTTAAGAGTCATTTAGAGAGCGGGTTGACCCGTGTTTCGTGTTTGATGATCCAACAAGAAGTAAACGGGCGCTCTATTCAGCCAACCAAACAACGCGGCTGCTGCTAAATTTATTATTATTGTTGTTATTTTATTTCTTTTCTCTATCTTAATTTGGCAGTGTTTCAAATATAATATTAAAAATCTCTTTTTTTTCAAAAAAAAAAAACATACTATAAAGAATATAAAAATATATTTTTTTTTCCTCTGTGTGGTGTATGGGATATTGTGGATGAATCGAAACTCTTTAAATTAGGGCTTATAGGTGGGAAAGACGGAGCTGCGTGCAAAATGGGTTTTGTATTATGTCTAAAAGTATGTGAAGCAGCGGTGTGTGGATACAATTGTTGGCAGGCAGGAAGAAGAGCGGAGAGGTATCTGGCGGGCTGTAATTGAGTCTTCTGTTCGGTTCAATGCTTAAACTCAACGTTGATGCTTCGGTGGTATCGACGTGTATGGGGCTGCGAGTTGTTTTTCGCGATTCCAAATATGAGGTCAAGGCTGCTGATTCGAATTTTGTGGAGTTGTCAGTAGACGTTGTGGCTAATTGTAAAATAATAGTAAAGGTCATTTATAAAAGCTTTATGGAACCATCTTTATTTGGAGTTATTTTAGATGAGAATATAGGGTGAACGATTCGTATTCACATTTTCGGCTTTAGTTTCAGTCCTCCTAGGTTTAATAGGGTGGCTCATATGTTAGTTGAGTGGGTTATCTCTAATACAAGACAGGAATGTGGACTCTTAATATATCCGTGTGGCTTACGCCCATGATGCTCTGGTTTATAACTTGATAAAGGTTGTTTCTGATTAATGAAGTATGTTTTCTTCTCCAAAAAAACAAATCTACATTAATTAGGTTAAATTATAGATTTTGCCTCAATCTTACCGGTTTTTAAAAATTCTTAAATGCTCAAAATTACAATTTTAGTCTTTGAATTTTTAATTTTTCTTTTTTTTTTAATGTATGGATCTATTGTGCACAAAAATGAAAGGTTAGAATCTATTAAATATAAATTTTACAGTTATATATAATTAACTAATTAATTAAAAAGAATTTGAATGGATCTCAATAAATTATTACATATCAATTTAAAAGTTTAAAGATTTATTAAATATAATTAAAACTCTAGAAATGTATTAAACATAAATTAATTTTGAAATTTGAAGATTAAATTATTGATTTAACCCTTTAACCAATAAACTAGTAGAAACAATCTTTGCCGATCAAGCACAATTCAATCCATAAGATATTTATTATTTATAGCCTTTTCTTATATTTCACAATCAATTGTTTGATAAATCAATAATATAGTTTTGATTTTGTATTAATGTATATGTAGATGTGGACATGTATTAAAACTACATAATATCAACTTCTTTTTCCCATAAATTTAAATTCGATCAATGAATTAGCCGATTTTGTACTATATACATGTGTTTACAAATTATTGAATGCATATAACAATATTTTTTAACGTCTTCAAAACAAAAAGTTATCTTAGGGGAAAATTAGGAAATTTTTTTTTTGTCTAAGTTTAAGCATAAAATTCTAATACTTATATTTAAGAAAAATTATTACAAATAGAGAAAAATATCAAATTATTTACAAATATAGAAAAATTTCATTATCTATCCACAACAAACTGCAATAGACTTGTATTGATTCATTTTGTTATAATTAAAAATAACTCTATATTTAAGCAAGAAAGTACAGCGTGATGAAATTAAAGTTTGGACAAAAAATGAACTTTTCCCCTGTGTATTAATCAAATTTGATTTTATACCACCCCAATAATAGAGGATAATAAGGATTACGAGTGAGCTAGGACAATTGCAAGAACACGGGTATAAATTTCATATAGGAGTTTTCAATATCTTCATTCCACTTATATTGTCCACTACGTTTAGCTAGTATATAGAAAATGAATACAAATTCGAGCTAGCATACCAATACACAAATACTCGAAATCCAATCATTTTAGATACATTAAAAACGTTTTTTCAACTTTAAAAAAAAAATTAAATGACAATAATGAACAAATGTTATCAACACGTTTGAAAAATAGTGAAGACTTAAGAGATTCATTTTTTTCGACGATTTTGTTGATGCCAGAAAAAAAAGCATGTTAATATAAACTTATTTTCTTGTCCTGTCAGGAACTAACATAAAATAATAATGAAAAAAAAACGTTAACAAACGAGGCTAGATGGCAGATACAAAGAAGAAAGGAAGTGTTTGGTGTTGATATATGTGTGGTTAAAGTTTTTTTTTTTTTTTTTTTTTTCCACCAAATATTGGAGGAGTTTGTCAAACAAACTCAACAATAATGGTTGTGGCTATCACAATCCACCCAAAGCCTAACACTAAGTAAATTAGCCACCCGAAATCAATGCAACCAAACAAGGAACTTCCAAACAACACTTTGGATCTTTTTTCTTCTTTTTTTTTTCTTTTAATAGTAAATATTAATTGTTCTACAACTTCCTTTTTTACGTAAGAAAAAGGGATTTTTAGTTTGTTATTGCTTAAGAAATCTTAATGGCATTTTTTTTTTCATTTCTACTGCGCTGCAACGTGTCATGTTTACAGTTTATCAGTTTAATTAATCAATTTATTTCTATATATGTCAAATGGTAGTTTGACATAAATATAATTAAATTTATCATAATCCTGATCTAACAAGATATTAAAACTAAAGAAACGTGTTACAAATTTTCACTCCTATAAGTGAGGAGAAGTATTAAACCGTTGATATAATCAAATTTTTAAATCAATTAGTGATTTAACAATTAAAAAAAATTAATTTAAAAAATATTAATATTATGGTGTTTTCATTCATGATTGGTTGAAAAAACAAATTTTCTTTTTGTATAAGTTAAAATATCTTCCATCTCCAAGATATTTAATTTCATGTACTTTTTATTTACATGCACCAACAAATACATATGAATACATCTTAGGGATCAAACTCGTATTATTATTACATTACATTAACGTGTATATACATATATATGGTCATTGTCAAAGTAACTGTGAGGAGAATAAATCTAACACTTTGAATAAGAAGATGAATAAAAGGAGTTTAACATAAGTAAAAGTGGTTAATTTCTTGTTAGGAACATATCGCCCATGGAATCTTATAGGTAAAGAGGATTGAAGATGTAGTGTATATTTCTTATTGGAGGACTTTATATTTATTTTAATTGATTATTCTATATGATCGCCCGGGTCGCCTTAGTCACTAAGCACAAAAATGAAAAGAGAAATAATAATATGGTTTAATAAACAAAAATCGAAATACCATCCCAAAAAAGAAAGGATAAGCATTGACGGTTGACTCACTGTAGAAAAAGATGGTAAGGCAACATATAAGGAGCACTAATGATAACCCTAATATTAATTGGTCTTGATATATATACACGCATACATATATATATACACACACGTATACACACATATATGTACAAGTCTACATAAGTCAACTGCTTCATCTGAGATAAAATTTGTATTACTAATATTGCATAAACATATAAGGATTAATTTACATTTTAATTTCTAAACTTTTAAGAAACAACTAATTAAGAAGTCTTTATGTCTTTAGTTATCTGTTCTATGACTTTTCACTTTATTAAATAAGTTTTTAATAAATTCTTTAAATTTTCTTTTAGTATTTAATAAGTCTTTTAATTTTTAATTTTGTGTCTCTTATGTCATTGGTCTATCATCATTTTGTCTAAATTCCATGGACCTAGACAAAAGTAAATAAATAAATTGCAAGTTTGAGATAAAACTAAATTTTATATTAATAACTTATTATATACATAATCAAAAGTTCAAGGACCTATTATAGACACTTTTATTGACATAAATTAAATGACACACTAATTGAAAGTTTAAAAATTTATTAAATACTTTCTAAAATCTAATAAAAAATAGTCACAAACTTAAAAGTTGGACTAAAATTGTAATTTAAATGTAATCTATATTGTCCTTCGCCCTTACAATTTTTCATAATCCCTATTTTGTCCTTCGTCACGACTATTCTAGTTCAGGTAGTTACACTTGAAGTGGTGTATTGTTTTACGTACGGGTGTAATTTAAATCATAAATATAAAACATCACGAGCTAATAGTAGAAATATATTTAAACGAACAGTCACATCCTTTCTCCTTCTCGTTAGAACTATTCGAGTCGAAATCATATATATTTTCATGTATGGATATGATGTTGACCATTGAACAAATAAGGCAAAAACAAGCGTCAACTTTTTGGTGTTGTAATGTTGGGTATTTGGATGGTGTGCAGCCTTAGCCATATATTCAACTTCGGTTGTGTGTGGCCGCCATTGATGCACAGCTTTCTGAAACTGAAAGCTCACAAACTCTCATTACCATTTTCTTCATCTTCTTCTTCTAACTTTCTTTTTATTTTTGTGCTAATTCAATTCCTATCGTTTTCAATGGAAAGCCTTCCACGCAAGTCCAAACCCCACATGCCGTCTCTTCATCTACTTTCCCCCATTTTTCCTTTCCTTTTCGTCTTTCCAAATTTCTCTTTTCTTCGTCTCTAACTTCTCCTCTTTCCAAATCTTATTTTATCGTGTCTAACTCTCCGAGTGTCTAACACGTGTTATTTTAAAGATTTGACTATTAATAAACGTCACATTTCATTTCAAAACTAATTAGTAATGGAAAAAATATTCTTATATCTTATAAACATCTTAAGGTCGATTGTCTCTCTATCCTAGGAATGTGAGATCTTTAATATGCCCCCTCTCACGAAAGTGCTTCTTTCGAGTTCACTAGTTTTTTTTTATTGAAAAAAGTAGTCAATGTATCTTATAAACATTGTGAGATTTCTCTATTGTCATCTTCAACATGCCCCTCTTTTTTGTTTAAAGTTGTTGGTTCGGATTTTTTTCTACCAACTACCCATTTGGGATTTGTGGGCTCTAACATCATATTAAAAGAGATAAGGATTCATCTAAAAGCTAATTAGTTATGAGAGGAATAACTCATACCTTATAAATAATGGGAAGTCTCTCCATTTTTTTCAATGTAGGCTTTCCTCCATATTGACGGTAGTTTTTGAAGGAAAAAAAGCATTGTAATGTTCGAAAAAAAGCATTGTAATGTTTAAGGTCTATATATATGTCCTTTCGTAAAAGATGGTATAGGGATTGAGATTGGTAGATTCATAAGTAGATCAATATTTTCAAAAGAACAAAAAAGTCAAGAGCCACAATGTTGAAAATGTAACCAAAGTTTCACATTGATTAGATAAGGAAAATATCATAGTATATAAGTGAATGTCAATATTCTTATAAGGTATGAAGTGTTTTTTCTTGTAAAACAAAAAACAAAGTCAATTGTATTAAGTTATAAGACGGACCTTTACACGTTCTTCATTTGCATAGATAATCCTACTTTTACCTTTGGATTAGATTTGTTTTGATTTAGTTAAAATTCGTAAAAATATATAAATATATATATAAGAGAATTATTATATACTTACCCAAAGGATGAAAGTGTTTAACATATAGTTTAAAATTTGGCTTTTCTTATATATAATTAAACTACAAAAAGGAAAAAGGAAGGAGAAAATGAGGGAAAAAGAAAGATAACATTAAAGAATTTATTGTTTATATGAACTTTACTTCAAGTGGAAGTGGCTAGCAATGTGAACGCTTAACAAAAATGCAGCCAAAAAGAGAAATAAATAAAATTGAAATGAAAATGAAATGAAAATAATGAAACTATATAAAATATCTTCACGTTTAGGTTGAGTTTTAGTTATGTCCTTGGTCTTTGAAAAGTTCGAACTTTAGAAATAGAAGTAGTAATTAATGACTGAAATTTAAAATTTGTACTTAATATTATTATTTATCATTATATAGAAGATTGAGATCATTGTTACATTTATTTTATCTCAAAATATAGGTTACTTTTGGTCCCTAAACTTTTATGAAAGTAACAATTTGGTCTTTGGACTTTGGTTTGTAATGATTTAGACCCTACACTTTCAATTTAGTAACAATTTAGTCCCTCAACTTTAGCATGTAACAATTTAGTTCTTATATTTTCAAATTTGTTACAATTTGGTCCATAACATGAAAAAATTGATCAAAATTAGATGTCAATTCTTAATAATTTATAATGTAAACTTTGTATTATATAAAAATATTGAGTCTCTAATTTGTTTATCAGTTTATTTATGCAAAAAATCTCATTAAATCTCAATACTAATTTCTACCACAGGGACTAAATCATTACAAATTTTAAAGTATAGGGACTAAATTATTACATAGTAAAGTTTAGGGACTAAATTGTTACTTTTATGAAACTTTAGGGAGTAAAAGTGATTTTTCACCCAAAATATATTATTAAAACTATTTACATAGTTAGTTTTTACACATGAGTTGCGACGTTAATTTACCTAAATTATATTATAAATGATGTCATGTATACCTAATTGTTACCCATCAACCATCGCGTGAATTTCCATCCTATTTTAGCAAGAAAAAGAGAAAAACTCCTTATAACATTTTGTGGAACAAATTTCAAGCTTTAACGGTAAAAATGGAAATTTTTATGTGCAGTGACATCATCGAAACTTACGTACAAATTTAGAGGTATTTATATAGGAGCAATACTTGGTCTATATTTATGCATCTCACTTTAATCACACATAAAAGAAAAAAATAATTAAAAAAATAAGTAAAAATAATTTATCACACGATAGGCTATAATGAAGAATTTCATAAAATACACAAATGAAAATAAGTGTAGTCAATAATGGATTATAGTCTGTTTGGAATTTCGTGATTTTTAGGGATTTCAAGTCTGAATTCAGTTGTCTGTTAGTGTAAGAAAAAGAATGATTTTGAAATTTGGAGTGATTTTAAATCCTATTTTTACCTAAAAAAACTTTACCGACTAGAATGGTCGGATTTTGTAGATTTCAGAGGATTTATAAGTAAATTATGACCATAGTTAAAATTTCTTTTTTTATTTTTAAATCACAAGATTTTAAATCATTTATTAATGCCCCGTTTGGTAACTATTTGATTTTTTTTGTTTTTAATTTTTAAAAATTAAGCCTATTTTCTCCCCATTTTTTTACCATAATTGGCATCTTTCTTAAGTACAATTGATGAATTCTTAGCCAAATTTCAAAACACAAAGATAAGTTTTTAAAAGCTACTTATTTTAGTTTTCAAATTTTTGCTTGATTTTTTAAACCATTGGTAAAAACTAGATAACAAATGAATAAATTTAGAAGTGAAAGTCGTGCCTGTAGACTTAATTTTCAAAAACAAAAACAAAAAAACCAAGACCCTATTTTGTAATCATTTCGTTTTTTGTTTTTATTTTGTAAAAGTTAAGCCTATAGACATTACTTTCACCTCCAAATTTCTTATTTTGTTATATAGTTTTTACCAAGAGTTAAA
>QLSR01000057.1:1815593-1828460 GCA_031780015.1 Citrullus colocynthis
AAAAAAAAAAAAAAAAAAAAAAAAAAAAAACTAAATTTTGAAAATTAAAAAAAGTAGCTTTTAATATTTTGTTTTTGTTATTTGAATTTGACTAAAAATATCAACTATTTTATTTAAGAAAAATGCAAATCATTATTGCAAAAAAGTATTAAAAATAAACTTAAATCTAAAAATTAAAAAAAAAAAATTGTTACCAAATAGTACAAATAGTTAGCCAACTAGATTTAAATTTTCTTGAATTGGAACAGAGGGTTAAGGATTTTTTGGAGAGTGGCAAAATAGTAAATAGGCGGAAAGTTAGGCCCCACGAATGAAATAAAATGAAAAAATGAGAGTTGAGATAGGCACGTGAGATAGTTGATGGACAGGGGCAGCACAAGGGTTCGGATCCTCCAGGGTGGGACCCACCAACTACTTGACTGACAAGTCAGTTTTTAAGACGGTCCCGTACGACATTGTAAAGATGAACGGACCCACGTGTGGAAACACCATTTGCCACGTGTATATGTTTAAAGAGTTGGACTCCAGTTGTCACATATCTCACAAAAAATATATATATATTTTAAAATTTTCTTTTTAAGTATTATTTTCGTCGGATCTCTTAAGCTTTTAGATTAAATAAGAAATTTACTAATGTCTATGATACGCCATGAGCTTTTACAAATATCTTAAAAAATTTTTAACTTTTAATTGTGTAATAGATTCTTGGATAGTTAAATACATACATACCAAATTTCTCTTTAATAGGTAGGACTTATTGAACTATTTTTCTTTAATAATATGCCATAATGGTTTTTTTCAGTCCTTTATAAAAAAAAATGGAAAAGGCCAACCAAAAACACTTGGCGTGTATGAATTGTTACCAATAGTTTTCAGATTAGGATTCATTGCTAACCATTCATACATAAATATACCCACATCTATATATTATTAAAAGATAAAAATTATACATTACTCTGTTAAAGAGAAATTGATGTTAGAGATTTTGCTCCTGTTTTTTACCCCAAAACTTAGTAACAAAAAAAGAAGTAAAGTGCATATATTAAACATAAAGTTGAATTTCAAATAATAAAGTTTCGATTTTCTATGTAATAGATTCGTGAATGTTCTTTTTAAATCGAATATCAAATGAACTCGGTATAAATTTTAATAGTTAAATAACCTATAACATAATATTGAAAATTAAGACTCAGCAACCTATTTGTGAACGCGAATTCATACATGGATTAAAAGAGCAATAATAAATAAGAATTTGTTTTTCAAAAATATAAAGGTTTAGATCAAGTTTCAAAAAAAGCGAATGCAATATATTCTTTTAATTAAAAAATTGCTGAAATGTGTTCTTTTTAATATATATTTTAAAATTTACACGTCATAGATGGAAAAGAAAACGGGGTGTTTCAAGGGTTGCGGCTGTCAGTGCTTCTATTGAGGAAGCCTAATTTTAAATTCCTTTTTATTTTGTGAGTATGTTTTTGCTTACACGTGGCAGTTCCTGAACAGATTAGTTATTTAGGACCACTGACAAGATGGGTTTGTTTCGACACACGTGGCTTACGGAAGATGCCCCGCCGCCATAACCAATCTCCCTCCGCTCCCCCTTTTTTTTAGTTCTTCCATTTCATCACGTTTCGACCTTCCCTTTCGCACGTGCCCAACCCCACACCTTTTATTCTTTCTTACTAATTATTATTCTCATTTCTTTCTTTTTAAATTAAATTATTTTATTGGTTAAATACATTACGTTGACATTTATTCAATTTTAAAACTCTATTCAAGATTTATTAATAAATCTTGAATTGAGTTTTTAATGTTAATTTATTGTTGATTTTTTAAAAAATCTTTTGTTATTTATAACATTTTTACCATAAATTTTGACAATATATTCACAGGTTTCATATTCTTGCATTTTTATTATGTCGTTGTTTAATAAATTTTGGGACTAAATTTAAGATTTATTAAAAGTACGGGAATTAATATTTGGGAATTAAAAATTTAAAAACTAAAATTGAACAATCTTTAAAGTATGAGGACCCAAAATAATATTTTAACCTATTTTATTATATATATTTTAGAATTTTGTTTTGCAAATCAAATTAGTCTTTTTTTTTAAAGCCCAACTCAATATAACTCAGTAGTTGTAGATTCAAATACTTATGTTGATTAAATGTTTAAATTAGTTTTTTTTAGTATAACTCAAATGTAGTTTAACAGTTAAAATGCATATATATTTGAAATATATAATTTGATTAACTAATCGCTTATGTTGCAATGATTGATGAGTCAAATAATTAAGCAATTTTTAATTGTTTTCATCATTTGCGTTTGTTAATAAAATCCCAAAGTTTGTAGCAATAACTTTGTATACCTACACTAAATGCAGTGGATTTAAAAGCTAAAGGTTTAATTGACTAAAAGGAACTAGAAGTATAATTTTTCAAGAAAATTTATTTTTGTTTAATTTCAAGAAGTATATATATATAGTCTTTAAAATTGTAGCACATATGTATGCAAGTTAATTATATATATTTCGTACTAGTACATAAAAATTGGTTATACATTAAAACACGATGTACTGTGATTTGTGCAATAATGAAATTGATCTTTTAATCTCTTTAGAAAAAAAAAAAAAAAAAAAATATTCGTCTAGTATAATTTAGAACAAATTTCCTACATAATTAATATTAAATACAATTTTCCTTATATTAATTTAAGCATTTGTTATTAGACAAATTATATATACAAAAGAACTATATGTAGTAACAAATGTAACAGTGACGATATATTCATCATTAAGTAAAATCGAAACAAAAAGAAAAAAGTAACACTCTTCAACCTCATCTTCCTCTCTTCATCTCTCACGACTTGAAGATTAAAATTTATGGTCCCTACTTCATTAAGAAAAAAGTGACAATTTTGTTCAATAAGAAAAAAAAAAAAAAACAAAGAAAATTGACTATTCTAACCTTTTCGTTTATATAGCAGGTTGAGGATAAAAAAGTAAAATCGTTATTACATATAAAACAAACTCTCTAGTAAAGCATATATATACATATATAATGAGTGTGGGGGTAGGAATATTGATAATTTATAAGGTTAGAATGTGAACAAGTAAGTATTAAGAGTGCAACTTTGAGGTAGCAATTTGCAAATAAACAAATAAAACAAGGGGACATATAGTACATAGGTGGCATTCATTAAACATGATAAGAACATGTTTTAACTTTTGAAAAAATTGGCCCCCGTAATAAAGTATTTATTAAAATTACAAAACACAAAAAACTCTCAACTAATGAGAGAACGCCACGTTAGTGAAATGAATCACTTTTGGCAAAATCTAGAACATTGGGGAACTTTTGGTCTGGTTCAATCCCTGTGGACATCAGTATAATCTTAATTATAAAATCAAGATTATGGTTTCAGCTTCTAAACTCCAAATAAAATTATTATTTAAATATTTAAAAGTGGAACCAATTATTCACGTCTTTCATTATTTTAATTCAACATTATCTACTTACACAAAACAATATACTTCCCATTATGAAAACATTTACATTTTAAATGTGAGTAAATTACAAATGTAGCCTTATTTTGTAAAGGGGATTCCATCCATCTTTTTGTTCTGTTTTTTTTTTTTTTTTCTTTTTCATTTTTAAAATTCTATTCTATTACAAATAAATATAGGTATGAAAATTTCTAACTTCTAATTTCAAAATATATATATCAATTATCAAAAGTAAAATTCAACTACAACTGACATTTTTTAAAAAATATACATTTTATAAGTAATAGCAAAATATCACAGTCTATCCACAATAAACCGCGATAGATTATGATAGACTACTATTTGTGTTTATCATGACATAAATAAACACATATAGTAGTCTATCGCGATCTATCGCAGAATACAGTAAAATTTTGCTATGTTTGTAAATATTTTGGTTCATTTCCTATGTTTGAAAACAACCCATATAACAACTATTTCTTCCTCTAAAACGAAAAGTTTAGGCTCTCTTTTGTAATCATTGGTTTTTAAATTTTTAGTTTTTGTAAATTAAGCCTACAAACACCCCTCTCGCCCTTAAATATTTTGTTTTCTTAACTACTTTTTACTCACGTTTTTAAAAATCAAGCCAAATTTTGAAAACTAAAAAAAATATAGTTTTTAAAAACTTATTTTGTTTTTTTAATTTGGCTAAGATTAAAAGAAAGCAAACTATTATAAGAAAATGGAAAAAAATATGTTTAATTTTTAAAAATAAAAATCTAAAAATAAAATAGTTACCGACTTGAGAGTTGGATATTTCATATCTCAATTATTATGTATTTGTCTCAAATAATAATTATTTACACATTGCTTAAAAAAGATTTTACCGTTTACTCTAAATGATATAAAAAGGCAAGTGGGATCCACTCATCCATAAACCTAAGAGTTCAAATGGAGCTCTTGAATGTATGTTGGTTGTGTGGATAAGTAACTTTCATTCGTTATATCGTGTCAAATCAATTAATAATAATTTTAAATTTTGTTTTTAATTCATAGATATATTGTGCATACATAAGATGGAAACAGAAGCTATTACATTGTAAATAACTTTTTCTTCTATATATACCAACGCTATAAAGACGAATGATTTATTTGAAGATATTAATTGACAATGCCTTTCATAGGCATAAACTTCTAATCATTTTTAAAAAAATTTAAGGGTATAATTATGTGTTTTTTTTAGTGTAAGTTCAATAGTTTAGAAACTAAATAAATATATAAATTAAAATATCATTTTATTACTAGATGTAGATTGAATTTTATTCTATTTTAGCTTTTGTACTTCTAAAAGTATTCGTACTTTAATAATTTTTAAATAACTTTATTCTATTTAATTAAATTATAACAATTACTTATATAAAAAAATAAATCACATGAATATATTTCGAGGATGGTTGAAGTGAACGTTTGATATATATATATAACTTTTGGTATGAATTATTTTAAGAGTGGTTAAAAAACAGATAAACTAAATTTAAATGCAATTTTTAACCCTAAATATAATTATCAAAACTCAAGGAATTTATCATGGAACAGATAAGGAAAGAGGGAATGAAGAAGTAGCTAGCTAGCCTAGCAGCCTACCACTCCATTGATGATATAGAAAGAACAAAAAAAGAGGAAAAAAAAAAAGAAAAAAAGAAAAAAAAGCCCTCAAGATTCAATTATACAAATTCCCCCCAAGCCCCAATAATTGGAAATTTAAAGAAACACTTTTTTTAAAGAGAGAAAAAAAAAAAAAAAGAACAATCCAAAAAATTGGACCTTGTTCTTGGTAAAATCCTATAATTCTTCTTCTTCTTCTTCTTTTTTTTCTTTTTCTTTTTTTTTTTCGTTTGTTCAGATCATGATCTTCAGCTCTACAAATCATGTATATTTTCCCCTTTTTATTAATTTTCTTCAGTTTGGCTTTTTTTTTTCTTTGTTAATTCAATTGCTGCTGCAAGAACCATAAGTAATCAGCTCCGGCGCCGGCAGCATTCCACAAGCTCTCCGACGTGTCAACTCCGCCATCCGCCGCGAGCCACTGGCAAGTACTCTGTTCCATCGCCTGAAAATCCAATGTCCCCTCGTTGAAGAATCCAGGCGCCGGACTCTGCAACGGTGCTGCCGCCGCCGCCGCCGACTCCTGGCCGTAACTGACCGGAAAACATCCGAAATTATCGTAGCAATCCGTCAACTCGGACACGGATGAAACCTGTGTCCCGTCGGAGGAACCGCCCCCGCCGGAGCTAGAATTTTCCGACGCGTAACTCGGAGTGACCTGTGGGGTACTAACGAAATCACTCCCACCGTTCATCATCACCGCCGGCGGCGTCGGAGTTACCGATCCGTACGATCTGCTGCCGTCTACGGTGGCGGAAGCGGCGGCCGCCTGAATCCGTTCGACGAGACGCGGCATCCAGAGATATCGCATGGTATCCTTGAATTGTTTACTGTTAACGTCACATTTCAGCTGTTTTGCGTGCTTTTGAACTCGAGTTCTCCAATAATTCTTTATTTCATTATCCGTTCTTCCTGGTAATTGTTGCGCAATTTTCGACCATCTTGAAATAATTTCAGAAATTAAATTTAAATTATACATATATTCGCACATTTGGCCATTGAAAAAGAATAAAATCGACGTACCGATTTCCCCAACGGGAATGAAGTTCAAGAATCAACAGTTGTTCTTCAAGCGTAATATTCCCTCGCCGGACGTCCGGCCGGAGATAGTTCAGCCACCGCAACCGGCAGCTTTTTCCGGTACGCTTCAGACCTGTAAATCAAATTTCCGATTCTCAAAATCAATCAATTACAGATTTCAATACACGAAATGCGCGAATGATAAAAGTGAGAAAACAGAGGAATCGGTTACCGGCGCAACGAGCGAGAGAATTCCAGCGGCCGTCGCCGTGATTAGCGATGTAATTGATGAGAGTTATGTCCTCTTCCACCGTCCACGGTCCTCGTCTCAGGTCGCCGTCGTCATCACCGCCCTGTAAGGTACCGGAATCGAACCTTCTCTCTTTATTTCCATCCATTTTCCGGTGATCGGCGGAAGGTTTGATTTGATTTTCGACGGAGGTTTTTAGAGAGAGAGAGACAGAGAGTTAGAGAGAGAGAGAGGGGAAAAGGAGGGCTACGGGGAGGAGAGAAAAGAAGGGGGGGTTGCTTTTATAGATAGGGAAAGTTGAGGGTCTTAAAATGAGAGAAAAGGAAAAATTTAAGGGGGAAAGCCGCAACAAGGGAGTTTAATTAATTAATCACTTAATTACCACTTAAACTTCATTATTAATATAGTTAATGCTACTCTTTCCCCTCTCGAGTTGTACATTTTGACTATTTAGAACCATTTTGAAACTTGAGCTTTGTTTATTTTATTTTATTTTAATTTCATTTGAGATTCTAAGTGAGATTGTTCAAATATCATGATCGGTGTTAAGAACTCGAACTCAATAAGTGGTATTTTTATATTTCTTAAACTTGTTTTTTTTTTGTGTAAATGCGCCTAAAATATTTTAGTAGTTTCCAAAATGGGACTATCGTAAATTTAGCAATGAGACCCAAAGTATTAGTAATGTGTAGATATAGATAATTTAGGTTCAAGTCTTGGAGTTTACCAATGATAGATTATATGATAACTTCAAAACTTATTTTGTAGGTCTATAAATTCTCGATTTTTATATTTAATAGATTAATAAGTTTTCAATTTATGTCTCATAAGTCTCTTACATATTTTAAAATATTTATAAATTAAACTTTGTATTTGATAGGTTTTAGTTGTCATTTTATTTTTTAAAAATATGTATCTACTAAATACAAATTCAAAATTTTAAAGTTTAATTACACAAGCAAAATTAAATGTAATATCTCATACAATCACTAAACCAAGGAAAGAGATTGATGTGTATAGTGAACAAGAATATGTACATAAATAAAACAAACCATTTGAGTTATCAATGTGATCAACATAACTCAATGTTAGATGTTTGATTCACCCACTTCACATATTGTAAATTAATGATAGTAATAATCATTTTAGTTTGTCTCGAGTGGTCAAATTTGAATGTCTATTTTAGTACAACAAAATGAAGATGCAAATTTGAACCTCAAACTCTAAGAGATGTAGTACATGACTTCCTAAGTTATACTCACTCTGATGATACACGAAATTATTTAATTTTCTTATCAAATGGGTTTTCTTCGATTTTTAGACTTTTGTTTGAATATAAATTTTGTATATTAATATAGAGTTAAATTTAAATCTAGACTTTCAATTTCATTAAATTGAATAGTAAGTTTGAATGAGTAGTGAAACTACTTTCCTCTTAACCAAATTAAAAAACGGTCAATAATGAAGCAACTCATAAAGTACACAAAATTCAATGAAACAAAAAACTCCACTTCAAATTACAAAAATACCCTCATGGAACAACAAAGATAATCAGTAGAACTAGAACTACAACTTAAACCCTAATCTCAAATAATAATAATAATAATAATAATAATAATAATAATAATAATAATAAACCTTAAATACAAGCGTAAGAACTATAACTTACAAAATAGTTTCATCATCTTCAAAATGACCAACAAAACTATTAATCAAATCTGAAATAAAATTTCAAGTTCACTCAATAAAGGTAATTATAATATTTTTATAATAAGTTTAAAAACTAGCATATTAAAATAAAATCTTATAAAGTGAAGGTTAAAAAAAACTACCATATAAAAGAAAATTATAATATTTTTATAAAAACTATTTAGGAAAAAGAAAAAATTAAGTCGACTCTTTGCTCTATAAGTGTAGCCTCGTGTGGCCACAAGCTTTCAGCAATTTTACGGCTCATTGTCTTTCCTTCTTTTTTTTCTCCCTATGCTTCCCATACCATTCTTTTTATGGAACCAATTTCAATATATTTTTCATTATTTAAATATTATTTTGATTTCTACATTTCTTTTTTCATTTTAGTTTTAAATCTTCAAAATATCTATTTTAATCTTTAAATTTTCAAGTTGGTTTCATTTTGGTTTTTTATTTTTAAAAATAAGAAAATTATTATACATAGAAAAAAGAACAAAAGAAATCTATCGCAGTGATAAAATTTTTCTATATTTGTAAATAGTTTAAGCTCATTATGTTATATTTAAACAATTTAAAGTATCTATTTTAGTTTATAAATTTTATTTTATTTATAAAAAAAATTATTATGGTGATCACTATTTTTAGTTTTTCATCTAATATCTATTTGCTAATAATGTTAGTCCCTAGCTTAAAATAATGCACATAGTAGCATACACATTGTCAATAATTTCTTAAAAGTTTGGATTATGTTGATATGAATTCATTTTACAAATTAACCAACAAAGTTAAATAAATTAATTCTTCAATTAATTTTGTTGATATGATTTTTTAAAATTCATTTCTACTAGCTAGATAGTGAGTTCGATAAAATTTTGGATTTAGATAATGAATTTAATAAATAGTTTTTAGTTAAGTTTGTTCGTTCAAAACTGACGTATCGGTTTATGAATTGATTGTTTTTATTTTCAATTTTAACCAACCTCATTTACTTATTTGTTAATTTTTAAAATCTAATTAATATGTTTTTCATTAACAATTAAAGGTGTTTTAGAAATGATAATAAAAGATAAAAATAAGAAAATTATTATAAATAGAACAATATCAAACTATTTATAAATCACAGAAAGAGCAATAGAAGTTCATCATGATCTATCATCTATTGATAGAAGTCTATTGAATTTTTTATATTTATAAATAGTTTAACTTATTTTGCTATATTTAAAAATACGATTTTGAATTATTTTATGCTTTTAAGATTTCTTAAATTTACTAAACACAAGAGTGAATATTTATAGTTTTATTAAATATTTCTTTTTTAAGTTTTTGAACTTATTAAATATAAATTTGAAAATTAAAGATAAAAATACTTTAATATAACTAAAGCTAGTAGTATATGCATGGATGTTCGAATATGAGATGGGTCGATGAAAATTAAAATACAATTTATGTCTACAATTTTTCCTTTTTCCGTTTCTGATTGTAAAATTTATATTTTATGAAAAAATATACAATTTTTTTAGTTAAATTCTACTTTAATATTTTAATCTTTCAACTTTGAGTATCATATTTAATCAATGAATAATTAAAAGATCTAACAAACATCTAAACTTTCAGTTTTGCTTTTAATAAAGTTTTTTAAAACTTTTAAAATATCTAATAGACCTTCAAAATTTTAATCGTGTTTAGTAAATTTTTGGAGTATTCAAAACTTTTAAAACTTAATTGAACTATTATATCTAAATTAAATTTCATATTTAATTAAAAAAATATATATATTATATCAGTAAATTTTTTAAAATGTTAAAGGCACAAAATTACAAAATTGAAAAATGAAAATAGAAAATTGATTGTTAACATTATTTTGTAGTATTTTTAACTTAAGAATTCCAAATATATATATGAAATTTTAATATTATGTCCATAGTGTAAAATCGTTATCAAATGTAAATGAACGTGGAGAAATATTTATTTTCGAATTTTTCTCACAAAACTTTTTTTTTTTTTAACTTCTTCTTTTGTTTCCATAAGTTTATAGAAAAAAAAAAAAAATAATCCATTGAAACATGCGATATTATTTAAAAGAAAGTTTTAAGTATAGCTTCCAAGGATTAATTGGATGAATATTATGCTTTCTTTCCACACACACACACACACACACACACACACACACACACACACACACACACACACACACACACACACACACACACACACACACACACACACACACACACACACACACACACACACACACACACACACACACACACACACACACACACACACACACACACACACACACACACACACACACACACACACACACACACACACACACACACACACACACACACACACACACACACACACACACACACACACACACACACACACACACACACACACACACACACACACACACACACACACACACACACAAAAAAAAAAAAAAAAACAATTTTTTTTAATAAATTAGGGAAAACAAGTTTTTTTAAATAATGGATTGTGCCTCCCTTTAAGAGAGGCATTGAGAATAAAATTTGGACAAATTTTATTTGCCTTATTAATTTGTAATATTTATCCAATACAAGTAGAGATTATTCATTTGCTCATTTTAGTTATTGATTTCTAAATGTACTCCATGGGCTTATAAACTACATCCTTCATTTGTTTAGTACATGTAAAAAATTTTATTGTCAAATATATATAACTACAAAAAAGATGACTATGTGTGACTATTTTGCTATATATTTTGAGGATATATATCAATAATGAGTTGGGTTTAACATTTCACACAGAGATAGGTATAAAATATAGTATGAACGAGCACTGGCATTAGAGACACTCTCAACCATAAAATTAAAATTCTTTCAAAAAAAATTGTGCACTAAGAAAATGAGCAACGTATCAAGTTATATTGGATATTATAGCAAACACGCGAACCAGTAGCAAAGCCCAATCTATACAAATAATTAAAACATGAAAATTAAATATATCCTAAAAAAAGTATCTCCAAATTTTGAGCAACAATTTAGTGCGAGGGAGAGGAAAAATGTAAATATATAAATTGAAAGGAGTTTCCTTTAATTAGGTTCAAAATATATATCTATGACAATGGCATTTAAATGTGGTAGGTATAACAATGTATTTTTAGAGAATTAGGGGTTGAATATTCTATTACTTAATGTAGTTCTTCCACTCTTTTAATTGTCATTTATATATAGAATTTGAAGATATTACAAGTGTGTGTTTGTGAAGATATTTTGAGAAGGAATGTTTTTCTTTTAACAATAATAATAAGAAGTTGTTTTTTCTATAAAAAAAAGGTGATACATGTGTATATATATATATATATATATATAATTGAGAGGTAGTTCGAGCCTTTGGGATGTAACTAAATCCGTCGTTGGTTCCAACCAGATATAATTTTACTAATTAAGGCATACACCAATTATCAGACTTTAAATGTTAATAATAATAAAAAAAATATTGTGTAATAAACCGAAGTAATTTTAACCATTTTAAAATCACTCACAAACATGTTTTTTTTTTCATGATTATTCAAATTTGTTAAAATCACTCTAAAACATATCTTTAATAAGGTTAGGTCCATCAACCTGACAAATTATTATTAATATGGAGGGTGATTTTCTTTATTAAGATCACAGACAATATGATAATAATTATTAATGTGATAATAATAAGACTTAATTCGTCAATAATTATAATTAATTAATATATCTAAATCAATGGTTTACAATTACAAGGGATTGATATGAATTCACTTAGTCTAAAATATACCATTTACAAATTTTTGTACGTTATTATTTAATTTTTGCAATTATTTTTCTAAAAACACACCTCTTAAAGTACTGTATATCATTTTCACATACACTAAATAATCAAAATTGCAATATCTCATTATTTGAAACAAAAACATTTGTACTCATAAGAACAATTTAGATTTCTTTTTTTAAAAAAACTACAACTATCATTCTTCGTACAAATCACATGATACACACTCGATAACATTTTAGAAAAAGGAGAAAAAAAAAACTAACCGCATAAAAATACGAACAAAAGTGACATTATATATAATTGAAAATAACAACGAGTCAAAAATAAAATCAACAATAATATCACGAGTAATAACATAACAATTAACAAAATCTTGCCATCAATGAACTAGCTAGTTGGTAAGAAAGAAATGACCGAAAGACCACCACGATAGTTCTATTTTTTAATACAAATCTTTTACCTAAAAATAAAAGTTTCATTTCAACCCTTCATTCCATTCATTCGTTTGATTAAATATTTTCATTAACTTTATACATTTCATCAACTAATTCTAATTTTCTCACTTGACTAATCATATAAAAATCCCACTAATTTCTAAATAATCATTTTAAAAAGTCTCTCTTAAATATCATTTGTTGTACTCCACGCATAGATCATAGGAGGCTAATTTACTTTTCTTAGTAGCTTCTAAATTCTACCCTTGTAGTGTTTAATTTCGATATTTAATTAATTAACCCTATCCTCTAGATAATTTAGGTTATTAAATCGAAGTTAATTTATCATATAATAAATACAAATGGTTATGACAATAATATAATAATAAAAGGGTTTTTTTTTTCATATTTGTTTTTATTTTTCCAAAAGCTTGTGGAGTGGAGTATAGGAGTGGCGTGTGCTTGTGTTTTCGATATTAAAAATTAAAAAAAAAAAAAAAAAAAAAAAAAAAAAAAAAAAA
>QLSR01000057.1:1828867-1900570 GCA_031780015.1 Citrullus colocynthis
AAAAAAAAAAAAAAAAAAAAAAAAAAAAAAAAGAAGACCTTTTGTTTTAAAAATATTTATAGAGAAAAGCTTAATATTCTATGGACATGACGGTCACGTGCTAAAACCTTGTCCCCTCCCCAAATATCATCACTAGTTTGTAGACTATATCTTTTTTTTATTAAAAAATCATATTATTTCTCTTACCAAATAATTGTTTTCAAATATAATAAAATGAGTCAATTTAATTATTTATAAATATTACAAAATATTACTATCTATTAGGAATAGACGTTGACAAACTACTATCATCTATCACAGTCTATCAATAATAGACATTTATCTATCACCGTCACATTTTATTATATTTAAAAACATTTCCAATAGTTTTGTCATTTAAAACCATTACTCTTATATAAATACGTTAAAAAACAAACTTTTGACTATACATGTTAAAAATTTAGCCTTGTCATTTTATTTTAGATTTCGTAACAATTTAGTCCATGATTTTTTTTTAATTTAATAGAATTTCTTATATATGTAGATCAATAAATTAATCCAAGATCAAATATACTTACAAACTACAATGACTAAGACCTTCTATAATACAAATCCACATTTAATTGACACTTCCAAACTTCAATAATAAAAATGAGTGATACAAGCTAAACTGAGCATAGCTAATTAGCATACGAACATGTATTAAACTATAAAGTCTATGATTTGAATTTCTGATTGTAATAAAAGAAATTTGATGTAAAAAAAAAATAATTTTTCGAAAAAAAAGAAGAAAAGAAAAGTAAATATAGTAGGAAAGTTTAACCCTTTAACAGAGTCAAGTGTGAACAACCCCAAATTTGTTTGTTGGTTTGCTTTGAAATTTTAATTTATCTATCAAATCCCATTAGGAATATGCTTAAAATATTAATAAAATGAATAGGCAATCATAGCAATGTCATTTTCAAGAGCATAATCATATAAACATATATATAAATACCATTAATTACTAATCACTATTTTCTAATCCAAGAATATATTCGAAAACAAAGACCATAGAATATCTACAAAATCATTATTATATTCATAGTATCATTTAATAATTTTTCAATCTATTTTGTGATATTTTTAGAATTAATTAACCAAAATAATATGATGCGTGTAAGAAGAAAAAGGTAGGTAGAGAAAATCTAGAAGGATTCTTACACGAAGATCAACTTCTATCATTCTCCTACTCCCTCCAAGGAAACTAGAATAAAATTTTAAAAATAATAATGATAATAATAAAATTACGAATCCACCCTTATAATTACATGGCTATATTCATTTATTTTGATTAAAAAATTTCAACTTTTAATCTATAACTATGCCATTTATAAGGAATAATTTTAAAAAATTACTTAAATAAGACAAATTTATGTATGTCCCTCTAAACAACAAGTTTAACGACGTGTGAGGATGGAACTATCAACTTCAAAAATAGTAAATGACATTGAACTGTAATTAGATTTTTTGTCACGCTAAAACACGTTAGATAAATACAAGTCACATTTTTTTCAACTTTTAAGCCAAAAGAGTCTTTTAAACTTAAACCAAATTCAACTTCTTTAACTAATACGGCTAACCACACTTCTAACTTATTAAAACAAATGTCACATCACGAATCAAATTTTAAACAATACAAATTCTAAGCATTTTTACTATTGTAATTAAATGCCGATCTAGAATAAACTTTAACAAAAGAGAATGATAATAAAAAAAAAATTTTAATTTCCAAATTAAAACAAACTAATGTAAAGGTAGGATATTCGTAAATACATGTATTAAAAGATAAGACTTAAAATGTGGAGAGCACTTAAAAAGGAAGAAGAAAGAGCATATTGTAATGAAAATGAGAGTTAAGAAAAAGGATTGAATTGGGATTTTGAAAATTCAAAGGTAAAGCCGAGTTTTCAGGATAAATGGCTTTGACTTATTCAAAGGACGGTGTGTTTGGGAAGGAAAAAAAGAAATTTAGTTTTTTTCTTTTTTTTTCTTCCAAGAATTTATCTGAAGCGTCTTTGACCCAAACACGTCATTGTTTTGTTAACTTAAAAGTAGTAATAATAATAATAATAATAATAATTATTATTATTATTATTAATTTCTTTTTCATTTGCTTATTCACCCCATTTTTGACCTTCAACGCATGCGCTTCTGAATTAATATTTTTAATCTCACTTTTCGCATTTCTTGACCATTTTACCCTCATAAACCCTAAACAATTAATTAAAATGAAATAAATTAATGGTATTGAGGATAAAGTATACGTAACTGTGTTGGTTTCAAACTCTACATACTTGGTACTTATAATATTTTAATTTGGATTAAATTCTATCTTAGTCTCTTTTTCATTCCTAAATTGTCAAATCTTCTTTGACACTATTTAATTCTAAAAAAAGTTTGATTGTTTTCTCTAAATTTATTTACTATGGTTGTTCTAGGCAAATTCGAACAATAAAAATAAATTTGTAAAAACTATTTTTTTACGTTTTTAAAATTTTACTTAAGCTATAAAAATAATAAAAATAAATTTGTAAAAACTATTTTTTTACGTTTTTAAAATTTTACTTAAGCTATAAAAATATTGATAAAACGTAGTTAACAAAATAAGAAAATTTATTGTTAAATTGACTTGGTTAATACTTTAATGTGGATTTAAATTCATTTAGAAAGTCGACAGTTAAAGACATATTGAGCTATTTACATGTATTTTTATACGTTGTTTTTAGGTTAGACATTTATTGATTACGTTAAATAATAAAAATATCTTATAATCCTAAGGTTTCTATTCAATGATATATTAAAAACAATTAATAATGGCAAATACTTTTTTAAAAATCAAACTTTTCAGAAACTAGAGTCAAAAGCTTGAAATTTAAGGAAGAAAAATTATAAGAATGATAAAAATCGAGTGACTGAAATAGAATTTAAATATTTATGTCAGATTTCATGTTGTTTCGTTTAGGAATGTTTTCGGTCTGCATATTATCATAAAGTTGTGATTTAGTTTATAAACTTAATCCGTAACCATTTAGTCTCGATAATTTAATAATATCATGAATACAAATTAAAGTTTTATATTAATTAGATAAAGGAAAGATCGTGGGTATATAAGTAAGCAACAATTATCTCCAATAGTATGAAGTAACTTGGTGAAACTAAAAGCAAATCCATGGAAGCTTTTCCACTTATAAAGTGGGCAATATCATTACCATTGTAGAGGTATTTGGAGGATTATTGTCCCTAGCTAGTGGTATTAAGGTCATACCTTTGATTTAGCCATGTCGATAGAATCTTTAGGTGTCAAATATAGAAATGGTGAGTCTTGAAAAATACAGACATTGTGTAGATGATTCGTTGTTGAGTTCTATCAAACTGAAAATGTGCTCAAGTGAAGAAGAGTTGACTTGCACAAGAGTTAGACAAATGGATGATTTATTTAAGGGGAGGCTCGGTGGTCTTTTATATGATGGGAGAATTGTCGGGCATGCAAACAAAGTTCTACATCGTCATAAGTCTAATCATTCTTAGTAACTAGTGGTATCATAGTCATGCCCTTGACTAAGTCAAGTACATAGAAATACATGGGTGTCGAACAAAAAAGTAGTGAGCCTCAAATGATAGTCATAATAGAGATCCATGGTTGAGCTCTATCGGTAGAAAATAAAAAATTGACTTGAATAAGAGCTAGATGGATAGATCTAGATGAGTATTTAAGAAAAACTTGTTGGTAGTCCGGTTAATTTAACTAAATATGTTTATATATTGTATGATTTATATATTGATTCATAATAAAACCAACACACTTCATTTCGATAACTGACTAAATCACATTACAAATTTTAAATTACATAAATTTAATCAAATTATTATATATTAACATTTATGAACTATCGTTATAGATTTAAACTAATTCATTAATTAAATTGCTTTTTTTTTTTTTCTTTTTTGAGCACATCAATTAAATTGTTATATGAAGCTAACAGTTGTTTAAACCTTTATTTTTCCTAAATAGTTTGATTTAAAAAAAGTAGCTTCGGTTTTTGTACTGGGGACGGCCCACGTGTCAATTGCTCACAGACGCCACCATCCAAAAGCTCCATCATTTTTCGCTTCTTCATAGAATTACTCGAAATGGAAGGGTCTGCTGACGTGGACCTATAATGAAATTGAAAACCAACCTACCAGAAAATTTGTATTACTATCAAACGATTTATTAATTTATATTCATTTATTTAGTGAATCTCACATCATTTTTCAAATATTATTTTCGTAACGAGCAATGAAAAAAAAGTAATATGAAACATATTTTATACTTGTAATCTTAGAAATTTTTTGTAGATTTTAATTTATACATCTCACATAATTTTTAATTTTTTTAACGAATAATGAAGGGAGGTGGCATAAAATTTTTTTGTTAAAATATTATTTTTGTCTTTATACTTTAGAGTTTGTTCGATTTTAGTCCGTATACTTCCAACAATTTTAGTACCTACTACTAATTTGTTATGCATTTTTTCATTACCTTTTATTTTCTATTAGCATTTTTATTATGATTTTTTTAGAAAACATTCACATATTGTGTTTTTTTTGCATGAAAATTATTGTGATTATTTAATCAATTTCAATAAACTTAACTTTGAGAGAGTAAATTTAAAATTTATTGAAAATTCAAGTACTAAAATTAAAATTTTAAAAGTAAAGAGACTAAAAATGATATTTTTAACTTAAATTTTTATGCTACTACAACATTAGATTAGAAATTTTCCCAGATGGATGCTGATGTGGCAGCATGATGTGTCCCGCTTACGTCCACCGTATTTGAACAACGCAGATTATTAGGGTTGTTTTTTTTTTTTTTTTTTTTTAATTTCTTATTTCTTATATATATATATTAAAGTAAATTGAATTCTGTAGATGGTTTCCGTTGGTTGATCAGTTCCCATTATAAAAATAAGTTCATTTTTATGTCAATTAATTATTTCCTTTTTTTTTGTCAATAATATAAAATTTATAGAAAGAGAATAAGAAACCCTAAAGAATGTTTTGTTTATTTATTTATTCGTGCATTTCCGTATGCTATTGACTATTGGGAATATATGTGTATGTGAAGTTAGGAAAAAAAAAAGAAACTAAAGTTTATTTAATCCACTATATTAACTAATAATGGTTTGATTTCATCATGAGTAAAATAGGGGTGATAATCAATTTGATTTCTTTAATTTTAAGAGCAACCAAAAAATGAACCAAATCGATATACGTTTAAAAGGACAAAATTAGTAGTTTGGTTTTTTATGTGTTCGGTTTATTGTTAGCTCCTTGTTTGATTTTGGGCCCAATTGGGCATTTTTAGTTTTTGTTTTTTTTTCTCCTTTCAATTTTTCGTTTTTTAACACTTTTTTTTTAGGTTGAAACAAATATTTAACAAATTTTCCTTTTTAAAAAAATTATTTGGTCGTAAACCATCAAATGAAGAAGTAGATTTCGGTTTTCATTTTTTTTATAAGAATAAGAATTAATAATATTAGATAAATTTGCAATCAAGTAAATGTATTAGGAATAGAAATTGAGGAGATTAAAAGGATTAAATTTTGGTAGAAGCCAAGTTGGCATAGTGATCATGACGTCGGTGATGACGTAAAAAAAGAAAAATAATATTATGATGTTCAATTTGTCTCTTTATCTCTCTTAAAAAAAAAAAAGAATGAGGAATTTTGGAAAGTGATAGCGTGATGAAAAATAATAAGTCATTTCTTGAAAGGACAAGCATTTGACATGAAGTCTACATTCAGTGGCACCCCATCCAAAAAGCCACCATTCTTAATCTCACTTTTTTTTTTTTTTTTTTCCTTTTCTTCCTAAATTACTCTTTTTTTTTTTTAATCTTTTCTTTATCTTTAAAACTTTTGAAATTTGACGGAGAGGGAAAGAATGTAGAAATTACTCTCTTGTTTGAATATCTATAAAGTCTATTTGAAAAAAAAATCTAAAAATATCGATTTGAAAATAAAAAATTCAATGAGAATTGTATTTCATATTTTCAGATATGCATTAAGAGTTAAAGAATGAAGAAATTACTCTCTTGTTTGAATATTCACAAGGTTTGTAATGTAGTAGGATTATGGTAAAATAGGATATCTTGGTTAATCCTTAATTGATTAGGTTTAAGATTAGTTTCATTCATTGATTAAGATTAGAAGAATTAAGATTAGTTTGTTTTCTTTTATAAATAGAGGGACTGTGTTCTTGTTTTGATAACTTTTGATATGTAATAAAACTTTAATTTTATTCTTGGAGAATTATCTCCTTGCTACATCAATTTGTTTGGTAGAGTTATATTTCATGTTTTTTAAATATGTGGTTGGTAACCGATTAAATAATAATTAAAATAATTATTTATAATATGTTTGATACCATAGTTATTAATCATGTACTTATCCACTAAATATAGTTGGCAATAAGCTTCTATTAATTTATTTATAAACATATTTTATGTTAAAAAATTATGTCATTATTATTTTGTGATATATATTATATAAATTAATATATTACAGAATACCTACTTTGATTTTACAGAAGATAATTGAATTTATAACATGACTTACTATATTTCTAAATGTTTTTATCTTTATTACGGTCTCTTTAGGAAAAAAAGAGTCATTTTAGTTATGACAGTCTTCTTTATTAATCATTAAATAAGAATTTAGATGAACTTCAAAACCCACAATCTAATTTATCAATTACATTTAATAGGTAGATTGTATCATTGGTTCTTTAATAGACATTACTCACTAGATAAATTGAATAAAAGAATATGCTTATATTAGACTATTATTAAATAATTTAACTTTTCAAAAAAATTTATTAAATACTTCAAAAGAATATCAACGATAATAAGTGAAATGGTGTTCTATGCAAAGTTTATTAATTAATGTTATTAATTGCTTTCATAATTTGCACTTAAGATTGAGAAACAAAAAAATTACTACGATTGATGTGATAGGCATATTTAACAACTCTAATTTTAATTATTTTAAAAAAACCTAATTCTTTTTTACCCCAAAATGCCCATATAATTTTGGCTAAATTAGAAAAAATGTCCCTAAACTATGCAATTTCTGTAAAAAAATATCTACGAACTTTCATATATATAATTTGTATTAAAGTTCATTCTTCTTGAACCTAAGAAAACTTCAAAAAAATTGATCACCAAATTAATGTTAGAGCAATTTTATTTTATTTTTTAATTTTAAAGTTATTTTTGGAACGGGGTATTGACATTTTCTGTTTATATACTTACAATGAAAGTATTTTTTAACATTTTTTTTGAGTTAAGGGTATATTTGAGACTTTTGAAAAGTTTAGGGATATTTTTGAAACAAAATTTTAATCGCTTCCATCCAAAATTAATGGTAGCAGTATTCTTTCATTCTTTTTGAAAGTTTAAGTGTATTTTTTAAACTTTTGAAAATTCAAGAATATTTTTGACACATAGTTTAGAGCATTTTTTATAATTTATACTATAATTTTTTTCCTTTTAAAATAAGTTTATTTAGCAAAATTTTGTAAAAAAAAAAAAAGGTTTATTAAGCAAAAAGGTGTTTCCAAAACTAAAATAATGTGTCTTTAGTGATCTTTTTTATAATTTTTATAATTTCATTTCCCTTATTAAAAATTTCAAATCCTGGCTACACTTTGATATATAAAAGAAAAAAAAAAACATTTTATATCAAAATAAACTTTTTTAAATTTTATGTATTTTAAGATTATGTTATAAGTATAAGAAAATTATCATTTCCAAAAAAATATATATAAGAAAATTACATTTTTCTAATAAGTATTAGTTAAAAGATGTTTTTGCTAAACAATTCTTTTTTATATTTATGCTTTAGTAAAATAGCTTTTTTTTTCTTTTTTTTTTTCTTTTTAATGTAATAAGTTTCTGTTTGTTTACCAACCTACTTTTAAAATGTTTAAGAAATGTTTGAATATTTTTTAGAAGAAAGTTTAAAAAGTTCAAGAATATTTTTTAATTGGAAAATGTATTTTAAAAATTAAAAATTAAAAATAAAATTACTATCATCAATAACTTGACATTTAAAAAACTTGCCATCAATTAAAATNAATGTTTGTAAATTATTCCATTTTTGTGACCAAAAGGGTCCTTTAAATGATCATTTTAAGGCCTTAAACTCCTCTATTTTCAAACCCTAGGGCTGCCTATTCTCAGTTAAATGCACCTAAAGTCAATGGGTTTCTAGAGAGAGAATTCTAATGGACAACCTTTTATATATGGCAAAATATATATATATATATATTTGATAAATAATTATATAATTATTATAGCACGAATAAGTCAATTTAAACACAATTCAATACTTAAAATAGTAATTAATATCTTAAAAGTCTGATAGTTAATTAGTTTACCTTGTAATTATTGAACTAAAAAAAGGGTAGTATATGCTTGAATAATATTGTTTCGTATTTGATGGAGTTATCCTTTGATTAAATAAACACATAGAATAAATTGAGCTGTTACTCCTTTCAAAAATCAATAGAAATGTTAAATAAAGTATTATCCTATTACAATGTGAAACGATGTTTTAATTTTTTTTTAAAAAAAAAACATTGCATAGACCAAATTATTATGTAATTCTTATTTTGAATAAATATCTCAAGTGCGTTTCAAATGCATTTTTAAGTGTTTAATTTAAAAAATAAGTCATTTTAAGTGTTTAATTTAAAAAATAAGTCATTTTAAAAAAATTAGAGTGTTAACTATACTCAAAATAAATTTTAAAGTGTATATTAAACTGTTTTTATCAAAAGAGTTTAAATAAAAATGAATTTTTTGAAAAACATTTTTTTCTTAACTCAATCCCAATAGACACATAATTTATACATATAATTTTCTTATAGCTAAATATGAACAACTTAAAATTCAAGGTTGCCCTTTCCAAAAAAAAAAAAGTAAAAGGTCAATTATCCAAAGAAGTTATACATATGAAATTTTATCACAAAGTTTCAAATTGACTTAAACAAGTATAGTTCAACTAGTTAATTTTTAGAAGGAAAAAAAAAAAAGATTAATTAAAGAATAGATATGGTATAATAACTTTACTATCATAGAATTAAGGGGTCAGTATTGAAAACACGAAGTTTTTTTAAATTTCAAAATGATGTTTTGGATATTTATTTTTTTATAAAAAAAACATAAGTCAGTCCGCGTTAATTATTTGTTAAATGATAATTGGTTTAAATAGTAAAACTATTAAAAATATTTATAAATTTAGCAAAATGTCATTGTCTATAAATAACATATAATAATGGATATTAATAAATATCTATCTGTATTAATGATAGACAGTAATATTGAGTTTCTAAACATAGTTTTAAAATGCAATTACATATAATTTGTTGGGTTCGATTTTAATAAATTTTAAGCAAATCATAATGAAAATTTGAAATTAGATTATAATATATTAGTAAAATGTTGAAAAAAAAATGAAGTACTTAGGTAATAATTAATATAATTATAGAATCAGACACATTGAATGAATAAACTAATTGGAAAAATTAAGAACGCTTCAAATAAACAAAGTTCCAATTTTACCCTTTTTGTCTCACGCGAAAAACCGTGTTTGTCTTTTGTAAGGTGGGGCACAGACCCTAACTGGGGCTTTTTTTTTTTTTAATTAAATTATTTATGAATATAGTAAAAATTTATTTTTTATTTATGTATTTGTGATAAGCTATATAGACATTTATCCATGTCCATAATAAAGTGATACATATTTACTTGGGTATATTTGTAATTATTTTCAACAATTTTTATTTTCTCTTTTTTTTTAAAACATCCCTTTTTTTCTTTTTAATAATTTTCTCAAAACTAATTCCTATTTTGTATGAAATTTGATATAATTTAAGTCATTGTTCCAATTTTTTTTATAAAGATATTCCAAAATGTGTTTTATATCATATTTTTAAGCTATAAAATTAGCATTAAAAAAAACTATATCAAATTAGTTTTGCACAATGAAGATTAGGTGGAATATAAATAATTATAATTTATTTATAGACATGCTTTAGTATATTAGTTTTGTACAATAATTATTTTACAATATCATATAGCTTACAGTATACTATATTGTATATTTTTGTTTTTACAAATATAATTGAATTCATAACCTAGAATATTGTATTTGTTGAAACTTATTTAGTCTTTCTAGAAAAATATATAATTCTTCCTTATAAAATTTCAAACTAAAAAGAGAATACGCTCAACATTAAAATAATTTTGTTCTTCTAGTTTGCACTATTTGATGAACAAAATATGCATTTTTCAAAAATGCAGGTGACAATTGCATATTCCTTAAATTTAATGAATCATAATATAGTTTTTTTTTTCTCGCATTTTCTTTTATTTTACAAATTTATTATATGTACTTCCAATAAGACAAAAGTATCAGAATCTTTTTATTAGTTTGAGCTAAGTCTTATCTCAATTTGTAAAATAAGAACAATAATTTCCATTTAAGATCAAACACTTTATCTTTCCAAGATTTCGTAGAGGTATTATTAATAGAGATTAATTTTTTTTTTTATGAAAGCTAATCATGTACTAATAATATGTAATAGGGACTATTTTAAAGTTATTGAGAGTGTAAGAATTAAATTTGAGCATTTAAAATTAATTAGACTAAAATATTATAAGTATCAAATCTATGGTTTAAAGTGACATTCTAACCACAATTATAATTGTGTGTTGCAATTTGTATAGAAACAAAATTGGATAAAATAGTGGTCTAGACTCTATACTTTCGGTTTCAGCTTATCTTTGAGTTTCAATCTATTTTAGTCAATATAGTTTTAAATATTTAAAATTTATTCTTTATACCATTAATAAATCTTAAAATTAGACTTTAATGTTAATTTTGATGAAGTTAATTTTTTTTTATCCATTTTTGTTAAATAATAATAATTTCTATGCTAGAAAAAATGACATAATAAAAATACATTTTGAAAATTCATAGAAAGTAGTAGTTTTTTTTTTTTTGAAAAATTTATATTGAAAGTATAAGAACTAAAATTTGACATAGTACATAGATAAAAATGAAATAAGATCCAAGATACGTACACTAAAATGATATTTAATCAAATAAAATGTTGTCAATTTAAATTATATTCAAATTTTCGATCTCTAAAACTATGGCGAGTGTTTCTATTTAAATAATACTTGAGTGTTTACCCTCTAAGATTATGGAAATTTTGATTTTTATTTGTTTTTTGAAAGAGTTTAAATTTTTTATATTGTTTATGTTTTTTGGTCGTCAACAAAACTATCTTTCTTGATATGGACTTACTTGACGTTGTTTAATCATCAACATAAATCTTTTTTAACTTTCTTCGGCCATCAACAATAGTCAAAATTATAATGGTGCTTCTAATTTTAATGATACTCTGTTGTTCCTTGTTTAGTCTCTTTCTTTCCACAAAAATCTACTTTTATTTTAAATATTTATATAAACTAATTTAAAATATGTGAGTTAAGATTTCTTTATAAATAATTATAATGTATGACTTATTTGTTGACTTATGCTTTATTAACATTTTTTAAAGTTATTTTATATCATCCATTTTTAAAGTTTAATTTCAATATAATTCCACTCTATAATTTTATAGTACTATAAAAATGTAACCATTACGATCAAAATAGAGTATAATTTAGTGGATAATTTCATTTATTATTGGATTAAAACTTAAAATGAAATTTTTAATGTAGAATTTATTGCCAAACAATAAAATATTAAAAGCATGAAGATCAAAGTTGAAGTTGTGTAAAAGGTTAAAGACCCAATTATCCTTATAATTAATTTAAATTATTCTCCTTTTCCCATTCTTTTGAAAATCTCAAACCAAAATCAAACTGAGATAACCGGGTTTATCTCACTAACTAACTATTAGAGAATTGATTAAATTTAAATCATAAATTTGGCTTTATTTAAACTTTTTTTTTATTAAAAAGAAAAAAAATGTTAATGTAAAATGAGAAGTAGAATCTCGGTTTCTTTTTATTGAATGACAAGACTGTTCACATTAAGTTAGTCAAATTAGTACTTCATCTAATTATTTATTTAACAACGTATCAATCGAGTAAATTTAAATATGCCTTTTATAAGTAGTAGTTGAGTTAGAAAAATTTTAGGTACTACGAAAGTATAGAATTTTATATTTTGATACATTTATTTTGGAAAGCAAAATAATAGTGTGAATAAAAGATGCGATATTAACGCAATACTATAAAATTTTCCATTTAAGTTGGGCTAACGTGGCAAAATATACTAAATTCTAACAAGCCTATCAAGGTGTTACAACAAATATTATCTCTTTAACCTAGAAGTAAAGCTGAAAATGACTTAGGTGATTAAGAAAATTTCCATAATCAAAGAACTTAGACAACCTTTGATCATTGCATGGTTTTTTATGGAAGTGTTGTATGGTCATCTCTCATCTATATATAGCACTGTCAAATGTGGCTACACACGTGTTAAAGTTATTGTTGTAACCCTACCAAAACTATTTCATATAATTCAAATTTTAAGCAAACACCACAGACCATCATCATTATTATTAGACTGATAGAATATTTAGATCTTTAACTTTTTAATCGATGACATGTGTCTTTACTGAATAAGTTGTGTTTAAGCTCAAGACATATTTAGTTCAGATATTCTTTTTTATGTACTAATGATTAGAGATGTCAATTTTTCCCACGACGTTGGCAAGTCTCATTGGACCCGCTCCTAACAGAGTGGGAAATTCTTGTTAAGGCAGAAAATGGAAGAATGAGTGGAGAAAAAATTTCTCTATGACGTAAATGGGAAGGGAATGAAGAATACGTTCCCCCATTTTGATTCCCGATTCCTACCTTGTTTATTTTTATTATTTTTCAAAAAATTATATATATACACACACAAAGATATGTATATATGTTTGAGTCACTTTAAATTCTTCTATATCATAATGATATTGTATGGAATATGTGATATATTTGAATCATTTTTTAAAATAATTAGATAATTTAATGTGAAATTTTATTTTTATATCATTAAAAAGTATAAGCATGATTAATAAGTGATTAACTATTTAAATGAACATTTAGAGTACATAATATACTATAAATGTGGAATTGGAAGTAAAATAGAGGGGAAGGATGGGATGGAGATTCTAGATGACTTCTAATTTCTTCACTTTTTTTTTTTTTTTTAGTTTTTCTAAATTTACTAAATTCTAGATGAATATGGAATTTTAGAATTTTTTTTTGAAATATATTAAAAAAAGACTGTTTATAAAATATGTGCACGTGATTGTATAAAGAAGGAGAAATAATAAATAATAATAATAATAATAATAATAATAAAGTCATCATTTTCCTCCTTAATTACGGGAGGGACCAAAAGTTTGAAGATAGATTTATAAATCTCTCTCTAAATCTTCTAATTTCTAATCCTTTAATTAAATTTATTTATTTCTAATTTAATATTTTTTTAAGTCTACCAAGTCATCATTAATTCTTCGATCACACAAATCTCTATTTTTAGTCTTCGTGCTATTATATACTTTAGTTTTCATTAAAATTCGAAGAAGAATTTTAAAGATCAATTTTACTTTCAAACACGTCTTGTATTAACGCTCTTTATTTGTTTGTTTTTTTTACAAATTTCTTAAAAATAAATCATATGGTTAAATTATATATATAACCTCAGATATTTTTCTTTTTCTTTTTTTTGAAGGTAGGTTTATTTAGATTACCCAAACGAGTTCAATATTCCTTAACTAGTATTAAATAAAGCTAGTTTTAAAATGAAATGAAATAATTTGAAGGTAAGAAAAATTGACATACATTATTACATTTGTCCAAATGGTATGCATTTGAGTGTTGCATCAACATCCTCTCAACTAGTATGACGGACATAAAATAATATTCACTTACAAATTTAATCAAAATTTTTAAAGGTAAATGATTAACCAGACATGATGCTCAAATTATACAAAATTATGATTCAACCATTTCAAAATTTAAAACGTTGAACAAATAAAATACATAAATAAGGTACCAAATGATTTTTCTTTCCCCTTGAAAATTGAATATCGATTGATCATATAAATTACTTCTAGTTAATAAATAAATAGACATAGTTTCAAACATGACACTAATAAAAACATGTTGAAGGAGCAAATTAAATATCTTTGATTTGAATTGTAAATAAAACAACTAATAAATAATCAAGATATGTTATTTTTTTTTCCCATTTTTTAGTAAAAGATGGAGTTAATTCTCACTAGAATTCAATAATCAACATGCAAGTTGTTGTATTTTAGAAAATACATCAACAAAGAAATATATAAAAGCAAAACAATTATCAAGCAGTAACATATGGAGTGAGAAAACAAACCTTTGATTTGGAAATTGATAATACATTATGTCCATTGAATTATTTGTTTATTTTGTCAATTCTATCATAATTAGCTCACCTTTTTACCCATAACCTGAAACAATTATGAGAGCAATAAAATAATAGTAATAGTAATAATAAAAATAAAAATAAAAAGTTGTATTTGATCATTCTTTTAATGGTATTAAAAAAAATTAATTATAAACCATAGAGAATTTCTTATGCTTGGAAATTATCAGTTTATTTTAAAAATTGTTATCAAATTTATATTTAAGAATTGGGATCAAATTACTTGTAATTATTCACAAATTCAGTTTTCTGTAAAAGTTGTTGTATTTATACTTATGCAGCACTGTACAAAATTTGATTATTTTTTATTAAAATGTTTTGATATAAAAAAAAATTAAAAATTGTTAGCTTTTGCATTGCTGGTAATTTCATGGGCTTAATACATTAAGGGCTATAATTTAAACATTAGATTACTTAAAATTTATTTTAAACATTGCCATTCTAATTTTAAATTACTTCAGAAGGTTATTTAATTAGAGTGGAAGAGGGAAGTTAAGGCTACAAATTACACATTTCATAATTTCAAATTTCAAACCTTTTTTTTTTTTTTAATATTTTTTTTTATAGAAATGTGACCTACATTTGCAATAAAGATGTCACTGAATTATAACCTAAAAATCTTTTTTCTACAATATTGATTATTACATATCTAATGTTCAATTTTTATGGAGTAATTGATATGAAAATCTTCAAAAACATTCAATAATTAATTGTATAAAGGGAGAAAAAGAGTGAGTAGTATGTCCAAAATAATAATGAATGATTAAACTTTCATCATTAATATATATTTCTTTTAATTCCCTTTTGTTATTATTGATTCCTTCCACATTCCACAATTTCTTTCCTCCTATACACATCTAAAGTTTCTCTCACACTCAAATTTTTATTGATAAAATTTTCATTTTCTTTATCACCCTCTCATTTAATATGTACTAAATAAATTTTTTCAAAGTAGTTGTTACTTAGGACTTGTGACCTTAAAAAATGGTATAAGTGCAACTCAACTATAAAAGAAATTTTTATTTTTTTTAAAGTCGAAAGTTCAAATTTCTATATATCTCATATTTGTTGTACTAAAAGAAATTAATAAATACTTTTAATAAAAACGTTTTAATTGTAACAAATAAATAAATAAAAAGTACATAATTGCATATCATTTTGATGTTTAATTTTAACTCTTAACATTTGTTTGTGTAGTGTTTCTCAATATAAATATTTAGATGAAAAATATTCTCAAGAGTGTTATTTTTAACATTTAACATTTTGTTTTTTTCAATAACCTTTTTAACTATTAGGTAACTATTTGATTTTTGACTTTTTAGAATTGTATTTGTTTTCTAACCATGGCTGTTTTCATATTTTATGTTTAAAAATTTAAATATTTTGAACCAAAAAAAAAAATGAAAACTTTTTTTCTCTGGTTTTCAAATCACTAATAGCACGTTTTTAACTAGCGTTCATATTACTCTCAAATAATTCGATGATTTTAATGAAAAAGTACTTATAACATTTGGATAAGAACACAAAAACAAGATTTCACTTAAAATTCCTTTTTAAAAAAAATTGAAACAAAGTGGATCTTTTCAACGCTTTAATCCTCGTGGTGCCGCAAAGTTTGTTTCATCGTCGGCTAAAGCCTAATAATAATGCTGAATATGAATAAACAATATTATAATTATTTAATAATAATATTATAATAAAGTTTTATTTCACTCTTTGTAATTAATTATTATTTTTCTCATAATGCCGAAACACTGTCTGCCCGTTGCCTGCCCGTCCGATTCGACTTTCAAAAGAACAAAACAAACTTCCGATTTTATTATTGTCCCCTTGTTTCCCCTTTTTAGGGCTTCTTCGTAAATATTCATAATAATTTATGTTATATTTGTGTGTGTTGTTCTTTTAACAATGGCTGCCTCTAAAAATTGTTTATCAAAATTGTGTTGTTGCCAAACTTACCATCATGAAATTTTGAACCATCTTTCAAACATGTTTCTTTGTCTTTTTAATGTCTCACCCCCCCCCCCCCTTTCTTTCAATGCACTTAATTAGTCTTGTTGGTAGTTCATGATTGAATTAAAACTTCATCAAACGATGTAATCTAATGTACATTTGCTTAATTATGCATACTTGCTTAACTGGCTCCACTTTGATAATAATATTATAAGACCATTATATTTTGGCCAACATGTTCTATTTGATTTTCGTTGCTAATCGTTGCATAACTCCTTCCAATAATACATATTCAAGAAGGAAAAAAAAAAAAGTAGTCGTCTTACTTTGAGCTCATTAGAGTTTCCTTCTTGTCATAATTCTGTTATCAAATAGCCTCTTAATGTGACTTTAATGGTAACATATTTCACTTTCACATTCAACAAATACTTTATCAATTTAATCCGTTCGTGTGAGGATCTCATATATTTGATTGCTCTCTTATACTCTCTTCATCATAATTTTTCTATAAATATTTTAGTGGTCATTAAACTATCAACGATTGATTTCATAATCTATATGCATTTTTTCATTTTGTAAATCAAGTTCTCTTGCGAGCTAAAAAAAATTACATTAACCATTGTCAATATATTAAAAAGCTGAATTTTAAACTTAAATTAGTTACAAAGATCAAATTAAGTAATCCCAAAATGGATAAGTTTCATGGCTTACATGATAGATAGGATCCATTATTTTGAAGGGCCAGGCCAACGGAAAGAAATTAGATATGAAAGACACTAGTCGATGTTGAACCAACATGCTTCATTGCCCCAATTGCGCAGAAAAATATAGTTTATTTTTTTAATTAAAAAATGAAATGAATTTTGTCTAAAAGATTCTTTTTCCTGAATGGTAGTTTTTGAAAATGATTAGAAAAATATGGTTGTTTGAAAATAATTTATCAACTATTTATCAACTATTTATATTAATATTGTATTTTTAAAGTTCACAAGTCGTACCAGGCTGCATCATTTAAATTAAGAAAAACAAAACAAAACAAATAGAAGTTTATTTTATACATATAGTTTATTTTTTTAATTAAAAAATAAAATTCAATTTTGTATAGAACACATAGCTTGCCATTTCCATTCAAACGAACATAACTCAACTAGACTACAAGTGAGGCTAGTTTCAATCAAATCATTCTAAAACACTTCTAATCAATCGAATAATTCGATGTTCAATTTTACACTTTCAAATGCATTTCACACCATTAAAGTTAAAGCAATTTTGAAATTGACAAATGTGTTATTAACTATTTTAGAATCACTTTCATTAGATTAATTTCTGGAATGAGCTCTCAGTATCCGTAAGTTATATGTGAAAACAGCCACTCACTCAAGCCATAGCTGCAGGGGATCGCCTTTGTACTCGTCATAGACTCGATCAATTTACTGAAAGAATAATGAACACATTAAGAGAAGGCCACCAGTGTGTATCATAAGCGAAAAAGAGACATTCTGTTTCTATACAAATATTATCCAGATACCTTGTTGAATGAATCAGAATCAGGTTCGGGTAGGGCGTGCCTCAAAGTTGAAGTTTCATATGATTAATAACATCTAAGTCGCATAAAAACAGAGACAGATCCATAAAGTTGGGTTCTAATGCGCTAAATCATAGGCAGACAAATTCATAAATACTTGCTATCAGTATACAAATTTAAGATACCATCTACTCTTCTTCATCAAATGCAGTTGCATCTTTAACATTTGAAATTTCTATGTGAAAACTAGATGAATTACATAGCCACTCACACAAGCCATGGCTGCAGGGGATCATTGCCTTTGTACTTGTCGATAGCCTCGATCAATTTCCTGAAAGAATAATGAAGGGTATGTTAAGAGAAGGCCACCAGTGTGTATCATAGGAGCAAAAGAAAGTGTAAGATTTAAGATACCAGCTACTCTTCTTCATCAAATGCAGCTGCATCTTTCAATTGTGAAAGTTGTATGTGAAAACTAGATGAATTACATAGCCACACACTCAAGCCATGGCTGCAGGGGGTTATCATATTTCTACTGGTTGATAGCCTCGATTGATTTCCTGAAAGAATAATGAAAAACGTGTTAAGAGAAGGCCACGGGTGTGTATCATAAGCGCAAAAGAATGTAAGATTTAAGATACCAGCTACTCTTCTTCATCAAATGCGGCTGCATCTTTAACATCCACTGTGAAATTATATTCCTGGTCGCAGCCCAAGTATGAATCACACATGAAATAAAGGGTGTACGATTTCATTCCGGTATCTGGAGGCGCAGTGAAATCAAGCTTGACCTTTGCCTTCCTTTGAAGAGAAACTCTTTTAATCGCCAGTAGCTGGTTACTCTTTGTGTCGCCAACAACAAGCCACCAGCCTTCTTCTTTGGCCTTGGGATACCTCAAAGCATCCACAGGCCCAACCTCGGTCTTCCCATCAAGATCCCGCTCAAGTGTGACTTGCAGTGTTATGTTCTCCCCTGCTGCAACATTCTCACCATCCAGTACCTCATATGCCATATCAATATTTGGGAACCGATTGCAAAAGCGCGCAATATCCAGCAACTGAGAATCTGACATCTGAAGCAGTTCACGTCTTTCCTCGTCCTCCATTTCCACCAGGTCAAATATTGTCTCTATGTTCTTTCCAGGGTTCTCTTGGCATCTCTTAGCTAGCTCCTTCGTGAAATGTGGCAGCTGAAGGAGCATGGAATCCCGCTCCCACAAGCCTTGGGTTACCATCTGGCTAACTTCCATTGCAAGAAGGGCAAGGCTGAGCCAACCATTGCTTGAAATGACATCCACCATTGCCTGCAGCAACCTACCGGCTGAAATTACTACCTCCCGTTGATCCAATGCTAAGTTACCACCAACAGATTGCCTCGAGAAATGAGCCTGCAGCAAAGCATTTGCTTTGACATGTGGGTCCGTGCATTTAGGATTCTCAAAGGAAAATCGCTGATGATTAATCAATCTACGAATCAACTCTTCTTCACCCGGTCGTATTGGAAGTGATGCATACTCAGAAGCTGAAGCCAGAATCTCCAACAGACCCTTCATCTTAGTTTTAGCAGTTAAAGACGAACTGAAACGCTCAATAGTAGTATAACTGATGTAATAATATGATGCTATCATACCAAGATTAGATGGAGACAAGTCCATATCATCCTCAATGCCAATGCACTTGCTTGCTTCTAAGTCACTCAACGTGTTCTCAACAAGCTCGGAAAGGTGGTCAGAAAGATGCCTATGACTGACACCTTGAAGATTATAATAATTGGGATTCTGAGTAAGCCTTCTATACATAAGAGTCCATGTAATATAATCAACAGCATCCTGCTTGTTCTCAATTATTCCAGCAACAATTTCTGCATTTATATTATCATGGAGGAAATGGTGTAGGTGGCTTTCAACAGGGAAAGCTTCATATAAGAACTTCTTGTAGTATTCTTTACGAGGGGCATGGCAGAGAATGACACATTTCCCAGAATTATCGAGCAGTGGTCGACTGGCATGGCCCATCATCTGCATCAAATCAGTAACAGGGTAGTCGGTGTGAGCATTTTCTCTTCCATCATAATATTGTGTTCCCATTACTACTACCAAATGGGCCGTCAATGGAACACCCCAACACATCGAGCTGCTTATAACACAAACTTGAATCCACCCTGCTTCAAACAGTTGTGTCACAACTTCTTGATCCAAGCTAGACAATCCCTCGTGCAAATAGCCAACTCCATGACGTAAAATGGTCTTCAGCATCTCATCGTGAATCTTCTCAACAAAGGGCTCAATGTCTTCAAGAGATTTCAACAAAAATGGCAGTTTCTCTCCATTGTCTGCACTTGAGTACGTCATTATATCTACTGCTGTCAGTCTGACATGCTTTCTCGTGGGAACAAAGACAATAGCAGGCTTCCCATTTTTTGCATGCTGAACAATAGCAGTATATGTTGGCTTAGTCATTGCCTGCATTCTGGCTTCAAAATTAGCTATATCCATCCCCTGAATATGAATCTCCAAAGGAATGGGACGAACACCGGGCGGGAAATTGAAGAGACCATGAGAAGTAGCCCCTATCCAATCCCCGATATCTTTTGCATTTGCAAGAGAAGTAGAAAGGGCCACAATTCGAATCTTGTTCTCAATCTGACTAGCAATATATCTCATTCTCGACACAATCACCTCCAACACTGGACCACCTTGACCCCCAATCAAGTGAAGTTCATCGATAATAAAAAGACTGACCTGTTGAACATATTTGCGTTGCTTCCAACGACGAGATAAAGCATCCCATTTTTCTGGGGTACTAATGATTATTTGACCTTTCTCAAGAAGTTTCAAATCTGTAGCCGTTTCCCCTGTTAACTCAACAACACGGATTCCAAGTCCCTTTCCAAACTTCTTCTCCCAATCCCTATAACGTTCTTTGGCAAGAGCCTCAATAGGGGCAATATACACAGCACGTAATACATTATCCTGTCCTTTCTGATAATTCCTTAATATAGCAAACTCCGCACATATAGTTTTTCCACTTCCAGTTGGTGCAGCAACTAGGACATTGTCATCTGTGTTGTATAGCACGGTAAAGACTTGAGTCTGAACAGGATTGAAATGCTTGAAATCTTGATAAAGAGCTTCATAAGATGGATTTCTTAATGCAGTCACAGGAAGAGGTTGCAAGTCTAACAACTCCGTTGGTGGGGGGAACTTTTCTGGCAAAATGAGGTGCCTAAAAGAGACCGGCAAAATAGTTTGTGACCCTAGCCATCTATCTGACACAACACGTATGAAATACTGTGGGGGTAGTGGTTCACATATTGGCACTGTGAAATTCAAAGTGTGGTCATCATCAATGTACTGCTTCTTCAACAAGAAATACTCATGATGATGTATAAATTCACCATCATTATCCTCCACAAGTACCCAAAATGACTCGACATATCCATGAACCTTGTCCTCCCACTGGAAGTCTGGTGTTATTGTGAGCTCAACTCTCAGAACAGTGCGTGTAATCGGCTGAACATGTGCGGCAAGATTTAATTTTGGGAATTGATGGATGAACTTATGAAGAGTTCTTCCCATTTTGGGGGCACGTATAAGCTCACCTAGTTCCTGCGATGAGAGGTCATAATACCGTTCCCAAGCCAAATCCTTCTTCTCTAGCTTCATGAGAATATCATTGGAGATACCATGGAATTGCCGAAGAGGTGTCTGGACACTCCACATCCTTTTACTCACCATCTTGCACAAGTTCAAGGCCTTCTCAGCAAGTTGTGCCCATCCTCGTTTCAAAACAATCTCAAAAAGAGCTCGCATAAGCCGTCCAGCACTCTGATGAAACATGAAAGAATTTTATATTAATGCAACGGAAACCAAATTAAAATAGGCCTTAACATAGGCAATAAAATTAGTACAGACAACAAAAGAAGTTTGAAAAAGAACAAAGATTGCAAGAATCCACCGAATGAGTTCTAAATTAACATTAATAACAAAGGTTAAGCTTTAAGATTAAAAAAGTGATAATTCAATTTCTATAAATTCACTGAATAAAAGCAAACAGAACAGACCTGAGTTATGAACACCATGTCAGATGTCAGTGACAGCCCTTCCAACTTTAACTGAGATATATACGCTTGCAGCAAGACATTGATCTTGGCACTAGGTTCCTCCAAGCTTTCCTTGATAGGAATTGGAACACGTTCCAACAGCTTTGCTAATTCCATTTTCTCGTCTTGTCGCACCGTTACATATTTAAATTCTTCACTCAATGAGAATAAACGACATAGTTCAATATCTCCCATCATTGGCTTCAAATGCTCATTGTAAGTGGATATTGTTCCATGCGTTATATAGTAGTAGCTAGCAATGCGACCCAAGTCCGTAACTTGAAAATACCCACTTTTCCGGTCATACTTAACCAGATTATTTTTATCTAAAATTGTAGCAGCTGAATGAATCTGCAAACATAAAGTATCCTCATAATGAGAAAAACGAAGGTATCATCTTACAAAACCACTATATAAAACAACCACCACCATTATCAGCCACACACAATCAATATGCTAGACACAAGCTGTAATTTTAAGGCATAATTGTAAGGCAACATGAATTTTTCTGGACACACAAGGAAACATAAAACTCTTTGCCTCAATAAGGTCGAAGAGGAATAGAAGGATATCTTTAATTAATATTACAAGGACTGTTATAGCCTCTAGGTGAGTTTATCTCTTTAATTTTTGTCTATTTTTCTTTACTTTTCTGGCAAGTACAACCTCTCATTGCTTTGCTTTTCTTTCCTCAAGTACAGTATCGTACCAGCCATTATTTTTAAAAGAAACAAAGTTGTGTTTCTTTTTATTTATTTTTTCCTGAACGTGAAACTTTTCAATAATTGATAGATGTTAGAAAAGGCAAAAGATCCAAACCCAAGAGAGCTTACATAAAACCACGAATAGGTTCCTATTGGTTCTTTTCTTAATAAACTTCCTCGCCATTATTGATCTATTTCTAATAAATGTTACAGTTTACAGCACTTATCACTTTATAATGTCAACTTTCATCTTCTACTCTATTTGATTATTGAAGATGATTATTCATAAGGTTACTGACATCGTCCTATATATAGTTGGTAAAGGTATATTTTTGTGGGTTATAGGTCCTCTAGTCTAACATCTCCTTTAGGCATTAGGTTGAGGATAGGAGAACTATTCATGATCCAGTGTGATTGAGAGGCCTGGAGAATCATATGCTTCTGTTCCGAGGACCGAACCATCATAAAACTATTCGCAATCCATTTACATCTTCAATGTTTAAATATTCCTATTTTCTTTTCATTCTAGACCATAGATCACGATCATTATAACCACTGCCTGGCATGTTGTATAGCCACTGTTCTTTTTAATCTTGTTTTGGTTTTAAATTGAAGTGTTCTTTCTTTTCTACAAGAACGTAAAAAGATATTTCCGAAATGATACTTTATCATCTACTATATGTGCTAATATATTTTTCTGAAGGGTTGAATTTTGCTCATCTGACACCTAAGACCTAAGATCTCAAACACACAAGGAAACAAGAAATATTCTAGAAAAGTAACAAGCAATCCAGCAAACGACCAATATTAGACATTTTCAAGACAATAAAAATAAAGTATTTTGAACATACCAAATCAGCTCTCCTCTCTTCCAATGTTATATCCCTTGTAGGAGCATCGGCTGCTAGTCCATAGAGGGTGGGATTCCTTAGCATACGAACATACAAGTAAGTATATCCGAGCCAATTACTCGCTTCTCTTGCATTTTGAACGGTTCCAAGAACAATTTCTGCATTTAATTGATCAGCCAATTTGGACACAAACTGACTTTCAATTGGTAGTTGTTGGTTCATTAGTGAAAGATAATACTGTAATTCACTATGTCCAGTGATGATTATTCCCTCCCCATTAGAATCAAATTGTGGTCTTCCCGCACGACCCAGCATCTGCATAACATCCAGAGGACTTAACTCAGTCCATGCTCCTTTCTCTGGATTGTAAATCTGGGTTCCCTTAATAATAACACAATGAGCTGGCAAGTTCACACCCCATGCAAGAGTAGCCGTTGAAACCAAAACTTGAATATGACCATCAGCAAAAAGATCCTCAACAAGTTGGCGATCAACCCTTGTCATCCCAGCATGATGAATTGCAAAACCATAGGGTAGAAGATCTTTGAGATCATTACTTTTAACTAAATCAGTATGTGTATGAAGAATCTCACGGCTAGCACTGTCCTCCTTCAAGAACTTGCTAAGTGTATCATTGGCAAGAGCAGCATCTCGTATAGCACGAGCTGTTTTGGATGTTTCTTTCCTTGAATGGACAAAGATAAGAACCTGATGTTTTCCTGCAACCGCCATCACCTTCTCATAACAGAGATCATTCATCAACTGGAACCTCTGCAATGGCTTCTTCACCGTTATTCCAATGTACTGTTGAGAGAGTGGGACCGGTCTATAGCTATTGTCAAAATGGAACAGACCTTTTTTCGGATCAACTCGCAAAAATAATGCTACATCTTCATAATTAGGGAGCGTGGCTGACAATCCCACCAGGCGGATATGCTCCTTAGTGGTCTCAATTTGCCTCACAGTTCTGGCGACAATGCTTTCAAGCACGGGACCTCTGTTATCATGAAGAAGATGAATCTCATCAATAATCAAAAGCTTTACAAGTTGTGTGTATGTGCGATCACCTGACTTCCTAGTAATGATATCCCACTTCTCGGGAGTTGTAACAATAATTTGAGTCTCATCAATCTGTTGACGGGTCAATGTCTGATCTCCACTAAGTTCCCGTACTTTGACACCGTAGTCCTGCAAGCGATTAGATAGATTGCCAACAACTTCAGCAACAAGGGCTTTCATAGGTGCAACATATACAATCTTATAATCATTGTGGTTGTACGAACCATCTGGATTTGTGTGCAGCGCAATCTGCTGTAGTATAGTGAGGACTGCAACGTTGGTTTTCCCAGCACCAGTGGGGGCACACAAAAGAACATTGTCAGCTTTAAAGAGGGCAGTCTCGTAGACTTTACTCTGCACCCTGTTTAACTGAGTCATTCCCTTAAAAGCTGATTGTGCCCAATCTGGCATGGAAGCAATTTTAACAAATTTCTCATCGCTAACAAAAGGCTTTGGCTTCAGTGCAGGTACATGAATCTCTTCGTAACCCTTACCGAGATGTCTAAATGATCCATCAGGAAGTACACACTTGTTGTTTGCCATCAAAAGACTACCTTGTTGAAATGCAATACTGTCAAGATCAAGCAATTGACTCTGTCCAGTCAACCCACTGTTGTCCATATCTCTCTCAACAGGCTCCCTCCTTCCCCTTTCTGCATCTCCTCCACTTTCATCCTTCAATCGCCGGGCCTCTTCTCGGATACTCTTCTCTAAATTCTTTTGCCGTTCTTTTGCTGTTGCTCTAGTAGCATGAAGCTGCTCGAGGATTGCAGCTAAATCTGGACCTAGATGCATCATTTCCTCCTCAATTTTCTTTCTCTCTTCTTGGTCTTCAGATCTAGCCAAACGGGTGCACCATACAACCTTCAACCTATTTCGTAGAAGAAACTTTACAAGGCTGAATTTTTCGAACTGGAGGTGCACCAACAACTTGGTTTCAATTTCCCGGTCGTCACCCTCAGCCAGTATCTTCAGTACCTCTTCTGCAAGCTTCTGGCATTGCTGTGGATCAATTTGTTGCTCGTAAGCCTGAGAGATTTTCCTCTGAAGCCAGTAAGCATCAATATCCTGAACATTAAGGTTCATACCTCCGTCATTTTCCTGCAAGTCATCGTCATCAATTCCCCCGTCCATCTGCATAGCGCCAGAACCATTAGGCTCAGCCACATCATCCTCGTCTTCTTCGTCCTCCTGGACCATGTCGAGATCACTCTCTTCCTCCTCCTCGTTCTCCTCAAATTCAACAGCAACACCTATATCGTCATCAAGAGCACCGTCCCCATTAGCAGATGCAGGCCCAGCAGCATCACTCCCATCTTGATAATCAGTAATAAGCCTCCCAATGGATACCAACTGATCGAATACATGGTTTGGAATAGGATTCAATAACTTCTCAATTTCCTTCTTCTTGTCTGGGTTCTTGAATGAATCATTTTTCAAAACCGCCAAAATCTCATCCGCCGCACCGCTCACTATGCTCAAAGGTTGCCCTCCCAATTGTTGTTGAATGACACTGAGCATCGCCTCGTAAGCCGCCCTGGTCTCCTTAGTCTTAGGCATGTAAACACCTTCTTCAGTAGAAGTAAGAACGCTTTCTTCCTGAAGACGACGGCGCTTGCCTTGCCGACTAGGCGGAGGCTCCGCAAGGGGATCAAGCTCTTTCTTCTTCCTCTTGGATTTCTTAAGCTTCTCATCCAATTCCGGGGGTCTCCCTCTGTAAGCTCTGTCCCCAAAGCTTTTGGGATCGATTTTTCCCCAGAGAGACTCGGGCTCGCCGGTGGGTTCGTGAGTGTCACGGGGACGAGAATCGGTAGTGAGGACTAAACTAGAGTTGGCTCGGTACTCGTATTGCTTGAAGCGGGCGTGCGCTTCAGCGCCACCACCCAAATGCGCCATTGATGGAAGTCGTAGGTTGCGGAAACTGGAGAGTTGAAAGAAGAAACTAGGGTTTTGAAGAAGGAAGCAGAAGCCCCCAAACCCTTGTCCGTCTAACGAATGGATCGACTTTCCCCTCTTCTCTTCACGGTCTCGCCTAGTTTTGTTAATATTTTATTTAATTTAATCGATCCTCTTTTTTTGTCAATTACAAAAATATCCAACTTTCTTGTGCCTTCAATAAATCCTCAATTTAGTTTTTTTTTTTTTTCTTTTTCTTTTCAATAAACTTTTTATTGTCTAATAGACTTTTTTGTTTGGAAATTGGAAGAATAAACATCTTCTTTTTTTAGAAAATCTATTAAAATTTTCAATTATACGTTTTGAAAATATCTTATATCTAGTCCTTATTATCATTTTTGATAAAAATTTAATTTGGGAGACTAAATTTAAGGTTTCCTTCAAATATAAGAAAAATAACTAAAATATTTATAGATATAACAAAATTTCACGATAGATTGTAGATAGACGGTGTATTTTGTTATGATAGATATGTTTAGCAATTTTGGATAATTTTTCTTTAATTTAATATTTTTAAAAATTATACAGATTAAATATGATGGCAAAAATATTTTTTTCTTTTTTTTTAATGATGTGGCGAATATCTATCTATATATTATCTAGAATTTAAATTCAATAAAAACTTGTAAATTTCAATGATTTTAGAAACTATGTGATCACAATTAATCGACGTAATTAACATAAATTTATAATTTTGTAAATAAATTAATTAATAAATCTCCTCCCTATTTATGCAGTTACATTTTTTTTCTAAATTATTCAAATATTTATTTTATTTAACTTTTAATAATATACATATATTTTTACTCAAAATTAACTAAGTATTTTGCATGATTTTTCATCTTAGAAATGGTAGGTTCGATATCCGATCCCCACCACTTATGTACTAACAAAAATTAACTCAAATATATATTTTTAATATTACAAAACATGTGTAGGTTTGATACCCGATCCCCACCACTTATGTACTAACAAAAATTAACTCAAATATATATTTTTAATATTACAAAACATGTGTAGGTACTATTCAACTGTCTTGACGCTTGTTTTTTTGTAAGACCCAATGTCCATGGGTGGGTTCAAACTTAATGAAAATTGGGAGACGACATAGAGAAACGCTTGTATTTGGAGTCCCGAGTTTTGAACCAACCAATCGAGCTTGAGAATATATTATGATCGAGTTAGACTCAACTTGGCACCTTGCAACCTTGAGAACCATGACTATTATGACCTTGTTAAAGATACATATAGCCACATTCAAGTGTTAGAAAAAGGATATTATAAATAGTTTTATTCTACAACCTATAGAGAGAGAGAGAAAATAATCTCAAGAGGAGAGAGGAGAGTCCCACCTTACTTTTTATGCTTACCTGAACTATATACTTTTTGTACTAACTCGGACATTAAAGTGTGGTAGGCTTGCCTATTGGTGTGAGTAACTTTCATGCAGGTCAACTTGGAAAGCGAGACTAGATCAAAGAAATAGCGTAATAGACAAGCCCTGCGATGGCGATGAATGTGTGCGAGTTTCTTGCACCAGCTAATGGTAAATCTAACTCCTCACTTCTCATGTTTTTATCCAATATACTCTAAGTTTTGAGTATGTGCAATTTTTTAATTTTTTTTTCCATGCCATCAAGGGGATTAGATGGTTATTACATATTAACATGTAACTTCTAAATTGTTTATTTTCAGCATATTAAAAGAAAAATGAAAGTTTATGTTTAGGAATTATAAAGTATGGAGTTATTATGTTAGGTTGAATTATAAAGTTGTAAAATGAACCTCCTTTGTAAATGTGCAAAATAGAGAATTGAAAAAAAATGGAGTTACTCGATAAATGTACAAATTTTAATAGTCTTTAATATTGAAGTTGAGTTGTTTAAAACATAATTTATGCAGTTGGTGGGCCAAAAAACCATTAAAATAAAAGGGTAGTCGCAAATATAGTAATTAGACCCAAAGTATTGATAGATATAACACAATGTAAAAAAATGCATATATGACAAAATTAAAATTAAGCTTTTGAAATTGATAAACCGTATTTGATAAACCATATTAGTAAGAGTCTATTAGCAATTAGGGTTGGCAAAAAAACCTGCGGGTCCCGGTTCGATCGGGTTGGGGAATCCTCGATTTGACCAAGGATCGGGGTCAACCCGACGACAGGACGGGGAGGGGAGAGTATCCCGCCCCGACCCCAACCTCAATATTATCCGACACTAATCCGTCACTCTATCTCTCTCACTCTCACTCTCACTTGCTCTCTCTCACACTCTCACTTTGTCTTGCTCTCACATTCTCGCTCTCATTCTCTCTCGCCAAAACCTAACAAAACCCTTATTATACTCACTCCCACTCTCTCTTGCTCTCGCTCTCGTTGTCTTGCTTGCTTGCTCTCTCTATCTTGCTGGCTCACTCTCCCTATCACGTTTGCTACTGCTAGCTCCCACGAAGATCAACGGGGAATGGATCTCTGCCCTTGTCCCGACCTGTTGCCAACCCTATTAGCAATAGAGTCTATATTTTGCCATTATTTAAAAATGTTGTTATACTTATACGCTTAATTATTGTCTCCTAAAGTACTACCCAATACAATTACCCAAAATAAAATCAACAAAATAAATCATTCCAATATAACGTATAACAAAATTTCCTACAAATGTCTTTGTTAGTTTAGTTTTTCTTTACGCTAAACAAATATCTATTCTCACTGACCCATTCCCATGTAAGTTGGACTATGGAGTTCAATGTCATAAAAAATATATATGGATATAATAAATAATAAAATCAGCGACTCATTTATATATTTGTAAAACGCAATCTTCACTACCTTATCCAACCCAAAACCACATCAACTGTCTACAGAGTAACGCTGATTGAAGAAGGAAAATGGCTTCCATGGCTCAGCAGTTTACTGGGTTGCGATGCGTGCCTCTTTCTTCATCGCGTCTCTCGAACCCATTTTCTTCCAGGCATCTGCAGAACAAGGCCCGCTCGCTTCCGGTTCAAGCTGCAGTCATTTCGGGCCCCATACCCAGTCCACAGACTAAGGAGCGTTTCAAGCTCAAGGAGGTCTTCGAGGAGGCCTACGAACGCTGCCGTAATGCCCCTGTAGAAGGCATAGCCTTCACTCTCGAGGACTTCCATGCCGCTCTTGAAAAATACGACTTCGATTCTGAATTGGGAACTAAGGTTATTTCTGGGTTTTCTTTATAATATTATAATTGTCTGGGTTGGTGAAGTTGAATGGTTTGTTAATTTGGTATTGTGGTGGTTAAAGAAGTTCTGCGTTTGCTTTTGGGAATTGGGATTGTTTTGATGACGTTGGCTTTTAGTTCGTATATGTAATTTGGGAAGTTTCTTGTCAATTACACTGGAATTTGGATTCTGTAAACTTGAATGCTTTGTTAATTTGATGTTATGGTGGGAGAAGAAATTTCTTCTGCTTATGGGAATTGGGAAGTATATTGATAGTGTTATCTTCTAGCACAGCAATGAAATGCTCGAGGTGCATTTGAAGGAGATTGGGTTGTAATATATGCAGTGTCTCTTTTCAGGTGAAAGGTACGGTGTTTTGTACGGACAATAATGGAGCACTTGTTGACATTACTGCCAAGTCATCTGCATATTTGCCGGTGCAAGAGGCTTGCATTCACAGAATAAAACATGTAGAAGAAGCAGGAATATTTCCTGGTTTGAGGGAGGAGTTTGTTATTATTGGTGAGAATGAAGCTGATGATAGCTTGATTTTGAGCTTGAGATCCATTCAATATGACTTGGCTTGGGAGAGGTGCAGACAGCTTCAAGCAGAGGACGTTGTTGTCAAGGGTAAGGTGGGTATTTCCCCTCCAATTTGTGGTGCTTTCGTTTGTCTTTGTTGTCTAAAAGTGTGCATGTAAGATCGTTGTCTAGTTGGGTAATAAGAAACTAGGAAATGTTATAGCATTTCCGGTATCATTTACTGGGTGGGGGGTTGGGGGGAATGGTTGTTTTATGCTCGATTCCCGTTATCATTTGTTGTGCTTTGTCATACTATTGTTTTCTTTATCATATGTCAATCATTTTATATAACCACTAGACCCAAGGGCTCAAGGTGATGGTTTATTGTAAATTTAATATGTGAACTTGAAAATTTGCATAAGGCTCAACAAGTGATCATGAATATTGAAGAAAAAGGAAAGGACATTTCAGGGTTTTGACATAGGATTTTGACTTTGATACTATATTTAATCACTAGTAAACCCAAAATCTTAGGTGTTAGGTTATAGTAAATTTTATCATTTATCAATACTTAACAATTCATATGTAACCATTTCCTTGTGTTCAATATTCAGGTGGTTGATGCAAACAAAGGTGGAGTTGTGGCAGTTGTGGAAGGCCTAAGAGGGTTTGTCCCTTTCTCACAGATATCGACGGTATTTTCTCTTAGCTCTTAATGACACTCACATTTTATTTCCTCGTTTTTTGTATGTATAATATATTATAGCTACTGTTGGAGTGAACTTTTTTAGTTTCTCACAATTGTTAATTGATGAATGATTTAATGTGGCGTTATTTACAGAGGTCATGCTGATTTTCCTCTTCCTTCCTCTATACTTGTTAATTGGATACAAAGGATACACTCTTCTTTATTTTATGAGTGAATTCCTTTCCTTTTTGTGTCAAGGATTATAAATGTACAAATTGGATCATTGGTATTATTTTAATTTTCTTGATGTTAATTATATACTGCTGATTAACATCAGACCTAATTTGTCTTTTCGTTCATGCAATTGTTTCAGAAATCAGCGGCTGAAGAGCTTCTCAACAAGGAGCTTCCTCTAAAGTTTGTGGAGGTTGATGAAGAACAATCAAGACTTGTCCTCAGTAACCGTAAGGCCATGGCTGACAGCCAGGCCCAACTTGGAATTGGATCTGTGGTCACTGGGACGGTTCAAAGCCTTAAACCATATGGTGCATTCATTGACATTGGTGGAATTAATGGTCTTCTTCATGTCAGTCAAATCAGTCATGATCGGATATCAGATATTGCAACAGTTCTTCAGCCTGGAGACACTCTCAAGGTAGTTTAATGCCCTTCCAAGTGATTTTTAGGAGCTTCTAACATTCATGATCCCAAGATTTACATTAAGTTCTTTTGGCATAGGTCATGATATTGAGTCATGATCGTGAGAGAGGCCGAGTTAGTCTTTCTACCAAGAAGTTAGAGCCTACTCCTGGGGACATGATTCGCAATCCAAAGCTTGTCTTTGAGAAGGTATTCTCTTTGCTAGCTAGAATTATCTTTTTCTGTCATTTTTGTAACGAAACATGCTGGTCTCTTTTGTTATATGTCCATATGCTTGCAGCTTTGGTCGTTCAGCCATGTTGTTATCATAATGATATGTGTGACTAGTTGAAGTGCAACTTTTAATATGGCCAAGATCTTGTGATTTGTTAGGCCAGTGGAAACTGCTGACTGATGCTAATTCACCTTCACCTCTTGTAGCGTGCCTTTCTTGTTTTCTGCATTTTAAAACTACGATTATATCAGACTCTCACTTATAGATTTTAGTTATCCCTTGAATGTTGAAAGCAAAATCTAGAGTCATGTGGAGGAATGCTTAAAAGCTTTGCTCGATATTGAAAGTAGTAAATATTTGTTGGTTTGTTAGCTTTATTCTGTTTGCTGGTTTGGATTTCTTTTGCTTTCTTGTACTGTTTTTATTGCTTTTTCATTCCTTTTGTAGTTTGTATCCTCGAACACTAGTCTCTTTTTATTTTTTTTAATGAAAAGTTTTGTTTCTTGTTTAAATAAAAAAAGTTTTCAAAATATGAAAACAGAGGGTGATCTTAGAGTTACCGGATCCTTTGTTTTGGGTAGCCTCTTGGTAGAGCGCACTTGATAGGAATATTTGTAATTACTACTGGAAGGCCCATATGTAACCTCCCGTAGCCTCCTAATCTTCTTTCTAGATTTTTCTTTTTCTATTACCGAGTTCATTTCCTATCAAATAGTGAAAAAAGGAAGAATAGGCAAAATAGCAAGGATATAATTGTAACTGTGATTTTGTTTCCATTTACAGGCTGAGGAGATGGCACAAACGTTCAGGCAAAGAATAGCCCAAGCAGAGGCAATGGCACGCGCAGACATGCTTAGGTTTCAGCCTGAGGTACTATACAGCTCTCTCTCCTTGAGATTTCACTGTACCTTGAGATTACAGAAAAAGTAAATGATAAATGCAACTAATGGTACATCCCAAAGTTCTAAACCATACATTAGCTAAAACTCTCTTTATTAGGCAACTTGATAAACAATCTACATCATCGCTCATTCTCTCTGTGTGTGAAATAGGAAGACGATGATGTAGACTTATTGAATATAAAGGAATATTATCATTGATTAGAAAATGATAATAGGTTGTATTGTGATGGATATTCATATATTTTTTGAGTTATACTGTGATCTACTAGGATTCTTGTAGGATATTGTGTTGGAGATTCATGTGGTTTAAAAGTGTATTGAGCATAAATTTTGGACTAATTGAAAGTGTTTTTTTATTAGAAAATAAAAGTGTTCATAAGTAATTAAAAATGCTTTTCCATGTGGTCAAAAATACCATCAAAAGCATTTTAAAGTGCTTTTAAAAGAAACAATTATTTTAAAAAATTGTTGAAAATGCTTATAGAAATAGTAACTCACATGAAAGTCTCTTTGATGTCATTCAAACACATTCTAAGTCCTCACTAATGATAGAGGCAACAAACAATAAATTGGTTTTTCAGATATTTCTCTCTGCAGCATAATTTATAGTGTTCGATTTGAACTTAAACGGTGACTTGTTTTCTTAACCATACAGAGTGGTTTGACTTTGACTACTGATGGAATATTGGGACCAATTACCCCAGAGTTGCCTGTAGAAGGTTTAGATTTAAATGATGTACCTCCAGCTGAAGAGTGAAGATTCAAAGCTTTCCCACTGTTGTATTTTGTACAATGTTTCACTTTGTATACGAACTTCTGCCATTGTAATTGGGTAGGCAACTTCGTCCTTCATGTCATAGCTTAGTGTTGAATGCTTAATGAAAGCCCGCTTGCCAGTTCATTTTCATTATCGATTCTTTTCTTTCATTGCTTTCTGTATGCAAAATGAAAATAAACCTTAAAATTTTTCCATGCCAGTTGAAGTTGGAAAGAATTGCTCTCTTCTCTTATTCGATTTTATTAATTTTTGTTGATGGCAAGTCAAGAGAGTTGATTAAAGCTTCTAGAGCCTTTCATAAGGTGGCTTCTCTAATCACAGATTCTTTTATTAGCCTGCTTCACAGACACATTGAAAATGGTTGCCTCTAAAGATTCGTAGTAGGTAGGAATTTTCTTGTCATCAACCATATTAGATTTTCAAAATGACTCTTATCTTTTCAAATGATGATTTTGGTAAGCTTTAGAAACCTCCTTATAACTATTGAAGTTTGAATATTTTTTTTGGGTTTAATAGTCTCTTAGAAATTAGAATCCCCCTTTAGAAAGAAAGGGGAAAAACTCTCTTCCTATTTGCATAGGAAGCCTTGTCATTGCTACCACTAGTTGTTTTTGCAAATAATATAATACATCAAATTTGAAGATTGTTCATCGAAAAATGTCTATGTTGATCTCCATTTCTAGTGATTTTATCTTAGTGCAAGACGTTTCATCCCATTCTCCATTGAAGGAAAGGTGTTTAAAGCTATTTCTCTATATATTAAAAAAAAACCTTAAGTTAACATCTTCATCACACACTTTATAGATTGAATTGACATATGGATGGCAAGACAAACAAGCTTGGACCATCCATTGAATTGTAGATGAAGCCATATCATCTTGTGTTTTGGATTGGCCATTCACCACCAACCATCATTTGTGTGATGGTAAACCATGTGAGGCCACTATCTTGCACTCCTGGTGAACTTCCTACAATAAGATAATGTTGTTTTTTCCTCCTGAAATATGGGCAAACCATCCATTTGTCTTTTGATATTTTGGGACCTTTTTATCTATTATTTTTCTTACCATCTGTGAGCTCTAAAAATATAGAATTTTGATTTCAAGAGAGAGAAATTATAAAATATAGGTGACATCACAAGATTACCGCTCTTATAATTGTCTCTTATGCATATAAGTAGTTATATAAATAATTTTCTATCCGTATAAGTAGTTATATAAAAGTGAACACTCACTAACGTGAGCATAACTCAATTTGTCGAAACGTATATATAAAATGTTAAGAAAGTTCAGATCTTTCCTTGCATATTAAATTAAAAGAATCATACTAGATAAATTTTCAAATAGGAGATTAACAAGTTATCAAATTGATGTTTGCATTTATTTAATTAACTAATTTACTTTTCTTAAACAATTTTGAAAATCAATTATTACCATAAAAATTGAGTTAAATCCTATTTTATATAGAATATGATAAGTTATTTTCTTGAACTCCAAAATGTTCATATTTTCCATTATTTTAATCAATTATAAAGACTTATAATAATAATAATAATAATAATAAAAAAGTAAATAGTCCTAACCAATTGAATCATGACTATTTCCACTACTTTGATATTCAAATTCCATAAAGATTAAATTAGAATAGTGCAAAGTTTGGAAATGATTTTTTTGAATATATGCCCAAGTTGTTAATCCTATTTTAGTATTTATCATTAACTTTTTAAATTAGTCCAAAATAAAAAATCAAACTAAAATAAATGTTATGCTATGTTTAAAGGTCAAATGAGTTAAAAAATTTCAATTATAACTTAATTAGTTAAAACATATCTTATTCACCAGAAAAAGGTAAATCTCTCGGCTTAACTAAAAAATCATATATATCTTTTCGTTTTTCTTGTTTGATGAATTTTTTTTATTAGAAGTTTATTATTTATAATAATTTCCTAGTTTATAAATTATAAAACTAAATAAGTAGGAAAGAAAAAACGGAATTAAGTAGAAAGTACATAAATAAATAAATAAACTACAAAGGGTTTATTCACAAAATTATAAAATGAGATGAATTATATTTATAACAGTTATTGTCGGAAAATATTGATCTAAATTATTATTTTATTTAGGGTTGGGAAAAAGAAAGAAAGAAAAAGAGAAATAAAAGTAAGCGATCCTCCTCCTCCGTTGTAGACACCCAAAACACAAAGGAAGGCTCTGTACGGGTTTCTTTCGATCGAGTTCCAAATCAATCATGGCTATGGCGAGCCTTGCAAGACGGAAGGCCTTCTTCTTCTCTAGAAATGCCTCCCATTCTTCCTCCATGGATGTTCTCAAGCTGACCTTCTCCAGAGGCTATGCTTCATCGGGATCTGATGAGAATGACGTCGTCGTCATCGGCGGCGGCCCCGGAGGATATGTCGCCGCCATCAAGGCCGCTCAGCTTGGCCTCAAAACCACCTGCATCGAGAAGCGTGGGACTCTAGGCGGTACTTGTCTCAATGTTGGTTGTATCCCCTCCAAGGTGATTTGCTCGCTTCTCAGATTTATTTCTTCGTTTTTTTTTCAATTTTACTTTTGTTGTATCTTCTCTCTGTTGTTCTTGTTGAATTTTTCAGTTTTATTTAGATGTGGTGTTGGAGTGGTTTCTGCTTGTCTATTCAGGTCTGTCTTTAACATGGTTGTTTTGTCAACTGCCCTAATATGATTGCTGGTTTGCTGAAAATCTCAGCTTTTTCTTCATTATGGTTGAATTTTAGATTTTGAACTCTATTTTCTCTCTAGGAAATGTGATGCAACTTTTTTTTTTCTTTCTTTTCTTTTTTTTTCTAACTATGGATTAAGAAATGATTGAATTTCTCGTGTGTTTTATGGTATTGTCTGATTGAGTTTTCCTGTGAAATTAATGGAGGCTTGGATCAAATTTGATTAGCATAGCATGTCTGTTTGAATAATGTTGATTAACCATTAATTGCTACTCGTTTTGCACACCACTGATTCAATATTTGGATCATTAGAGGTAAATCCAAGTCTCTTAACATATGTATTGCGGTTTATTTGTATAATTTCAGGCTCTTCTTCATTCCTCCCACATGTATCATGAAGCTAAACATGCATTTGCAAGCCATGGGGTGAAGTTTTCTTCTGTTGAGGTTGATTTACCTGCCATGATGGCACAGAAAGATAAAGCAGTTGCTAATCTGACCCGAGGTATTGAAGGCTTGTTCAAGAAGAATAAAGTGACCTATGTGAAAGGTTATGGAAAGCTAATCTCCCCTTCTGAAGTTTCTGTCAACACCATCGATGGGGGAAACACAGTCGTGAAAGGAAAGAGTATTATAATTGCTACTGGTTCTGATGTCAAGTCCCTACCTGGGATCACCATTGATGAGAAGAGAATTATTTCATCTACAGGAGCTTTAGCCTTGACTGAAATTCCCAAAAAGCTTGTGGTCATCGGAGCTGGTTACATTGGTCTAGAGATGGGTTCGGTATGGGGACGACTTGGCTCAGAGGTAACTGTTGTTGAGTTTGCTCCTGATATTGTCCCCACCATGGATGCAGAAGTTCGCAAGCAATTCCAACGCTCTCTAGAGAAGCAAGGAATGAAATTTAAGCTCAAAACTAAGGTGGTAGGAGTTGACACATCTGGAGATGGTGTAAAGCTGACCCTTGAGCCAGCAGCCGGTGGAGACCAGACCACTCTTCAGGCTGATGTTGTTCTCGTGTCTGCTGGTAGAACTCCATTCACTTCTGGTCTTGGACTCCAGAAGTTAGGAGTGGAAACAGATAAGATAGGTCGGATTTTAGTAAATGATAGATTTGCCACAAATGTGCCTGGAATCTATGCTATTGGAGATGTAATTCCCGGGCCGATGTTAGCTCACAAGGCCGAAGAAGATGGTGTTGCTTGTGTGGAGTTTTTAGCTGGTAAGACAGGTCACGTTGACTATGACAAGGTCCCTGGGGTTGTATATACACATCCTGAGGTTGCCTCTGTTGGGAAGACAGAGGAGCAGGTGAAGGCGCTCGGAGTTGCTTATCGTGTTGGCAAGTTTCCATTCATGGCAAACAGTCGAGCCAAGGCAATCGATGATGCTGAAGGTATTGTCAAGATATTGGCTGAAAAGGAAACAGACAAGATATTAGGAGTGCATATAATGGCTCCCAATGCAGGGGAACTGATTCACGAGGCAGCTATAGCGTTACAATATGATGCTTCAAGTGAAGACATAGCCCGCGTTTGCCACGCACATCCCACAATGAGTGAGGCACTGAAGGAAGCTGCAATGGCAACATACGACAAGCCAATTCATATATAAGACAGTCAAACGCGTGTTCTTCCATTTTTTCTTCTTAATCCATATTTTCTTTTTCATTTTTATCAAATGACTTTCGCGAGTCATTTATTTTCCTTGTTACTCTCTTCAGTGAAGAGTTCGAAGTGTTTCAAATACAGAATTGCTGTTTTTCAGCTTCTATTTCACTCTGGTTAGAATAATGTTGTGCTTTTTATACTTGAGTTTCAAATAAAAATGAAAGGAGAATATGTTCAGCAGTTGAATCGTTGAAGTCCGGTCGAGTTTGCTTGCAGGGAAATAAGTGGCAACAAAACACATTAGAACATGAAGAAGGATTTGCTCAATAGAAACCCAAACGATCATTTTCATAACCAAGCGCAATGTGCAGCTAGCATAAGAAAGCAGCAGAACAGAGCGTATACACGAGTTCATACAAATAAACTGGTAATAACAAAACCTCCTCAGTACAAACATCATTCGATGTAAAAAGGGCCTACATTTATTCCATAAGACAGTAGACATATATTTACTTCTTTTAGCCTCCAAATTAGCTGTAAATTAACGTCGGTTTGTAGTCGATAACAATAACTTTGTCCAAGGAAGAAAGGAACAAGTTTGCATACTCCACATGTGCAGGGTGAGATATATACTCTGCTATGCCCTGCGTACTCTCAAAGGTGGATTCAAAGACGTGAGTGAAACCTTGGTGTAGATTTTCAATGCTAACATCCTTGCCACTGTCATGTAGAAGAAAAGGAAATGCTTAAGGTCATTGATGCATTTAAAGCTAACATTATATGTAAGTAGATATTTTAAATCTCAAAGAAGTGTTATAGCTCTGGAAACAAATTATTTTGCGACCGTAAAGTCTCAATAGCATGAAAATTTTATCTGAGAAGCATTCTAAGAACCACTTATCTATGTAACTTATTATGGCCATTCAGCCTGCCTCAATGCAATACCCTTCAGATATTTACTTTTACAAATTTAAAAAAAAAAAAAAAAAAAAAAAAAAAAAAATCCTTCTATTATCAATATACTATCTACACAAACCTTGTACTCAGCTTCTCCCACCAAGAAAGAATAAGAAAACAAAATAATAGATCAATAGGATGGACTTATTATCAGTATCAATGGATTACATGCATGCTTGTAATTGAAATTTATTTATAAAATGCTGAAGGTGAGCTTGAATGAAGATCAAGAAAACAAGGCCTTGTTTAGATAACAGTTTTCAACATAGATTTTACTACTTTTGTCCTCAACACTGCATATAAGGATGGTGACAGACATATAAACCGGAAAATGCTATTATCAATATGGAAATTATCCTTCACAAATTTTTATCTTAAAAGAAAGAACAATTTATTTACTCTAAAAATAAACCTATGTAAGAGAATATATTAGATGCCTGAAAAAATAGAAAAAATAACATTTTCTCCTTCTCTCAATCCTTTTTTCTTATTATTTTTGTTGATTAGGTAAATAGATCACTTGGTAATGTCATGTACTTTGGCTAAACAGAGAATGCATATCAGACAAGCCAAACATTGTAGATATTGTTATATTTCTACTTGTTGTCGAGTTATGTTCATGTATACCTGTATCATGATATCTATCTTCATTGCTTGAGCGTTCCGATAATTTTTTAAAAATCAGCTTTTAGAAAATAATATGAGAAAGTTTTCCAAATGACCATGGTGTGAAAAATGGACCAACAGGTCCAAAACGCTTAGAAGGCCCTCTGAGAATGATTCAAGAATTATTTGTTAGTATTTTCTCCATACTAATGAATATGACCAAGGCTCTTGGAGGGTCGTTAGGTGAAAATAGTCTTGTCCTGTTTTAGAGGTGTTGTAGGTATTAGTATCCTTGCTAAAGCTTGGCTTTTAAGACATCCTTCCACAGTTCTCAATAATAACTGCATGTATGCAATTATTCTTTCGCTTTTGAACAAGATTACACACTCTGAAATTTTGATACGCTGGCTTTACTTTGCCAATTCATTCTCTCATCTCTCTATTTTCTGGGTTCTACTTTCTTTATCTATACCCAAATTTTGTGAAAGTAAGTGGTAGATGGAGAGGAAAGTGATGAGAATAGAGATTACTGCCATGCCCCACATCAGCTAGTTGTAGATTCAGCCTTGGAGACTAACATCATGTACTAAAGTGCGTTCGGAAAGCAATGTATGACTTCTGGTGAATAACTAGTGTCAGCATACATTCTTGAAGATCCTAGTGCATTTCTTTGGTGGTTGTTTCTCCAAACATGTCAAGTTGATTAAGTTTGAGGAGTTTGTTGCTGGTCAAGGATTTGATTATCAGGAAGGGACATTACAGTCCTGTGAAAACCAATCAAGGAATAGGCGTTGCTCTCCTGATGAGGTTATGGCAAGCCAAAAAAAATCAATATTGCTAACTCCGGTTCAGTGGTTATGTAAAGATCACTCAAAAACTTTTTTTATGACAAAGGCGTATCAGAGTCTACTATTATGAAAGGATAGGTGGGATACGCAAACCACCAGGGTAAGCACCACATTGTGGGGATAGTGTTACAAGAGGAAGTGAATCCCTTAAAAGGATGGGAGACTAAGGGGTGAGGGTGCTCTGGATGCATACTTGAAGACGTGGCAAAATCAAGTGGGGGAGAAGGTAATGCCCTTCACTAATTAGTTTGGGCTTGGTCTTGCAAAAACTATGAAGTGATAAAAATTTATTAGAAAGCAACATATGAAAGGTTGTGTTAGGTGCAAATGAAGTCTCATATTGGTTAGGGAAGGAAGAGCTCCATAGTATAGAAGTGAGGATCATTATCTCCATTGGTATGAGGAGTGGATAGTATCATACCATTGTTGAGATGGGTAGAGGTTCAGTTGTTTTTATCAAGTTGTACATAACTAGTATCTAAAAGACCTTGGCTCGGAGACCCTTTAGTAATCCTAGAGGTGGTTGTTTCTTAAGATTTCAAATATACCGGCTCGGTTAGCCACGAGGAGCATGTCACTAGTTTTTTTTTTTTTTTTTTAACGGAAACAACATTTTTCATTGATGAAATGAAAAGAGACTAATGCTCAAATTGCAAGTACACAATGAAATAACAAGAACTAGAATGAGGATCAACAGATGCACCTCGCTATCTCAACTAAGTTGACACACCCATAGCACCCTCATTACATCCTAAAACAAAATATGACAATTACAATAGAGTACTTTGTGTCATCAAAACATGTTTACAAAGTTTGAACAAAAGCATTCCAATTAAGACAAACATCTTGAACTGAATACACAGAATTTCTCGAAAAGGGAACACCAAGAAGAAGCCTTGACTCTAACAATCCAAAAACGATCAAACCAATAAAGTGACTTGTCTTGAAAAATACACTGATTTCTTTCAAACCAACAAGGAGCATGTCACTAGTTAAAGACTTGACTAGAAAGAAGGTACGTCATCCTAACACAAACTGGTCAAAGGCTAGTATCCCTCTCTCAATGAGGCTATGGAAGGCTCAAAACCGGTCAATATTGCCTTATTTGCCTAATTTGGTGGCCATAGGCTAGCTCTCTGCATGTTGGCTACAGAGGGCGCCACACTAGAGTGGAAACTACTTATCAAGCCCCCAACCCTTATAAGAAATGCTCATGAGTGGAAGCTTTTGATAAGGTTCAATGCCTTCCTTTGGACTTCTGCCACTAAGGATTTTTGGAAAATATTCTTTTATCTCTCATTCTTTTGAATTGAAACCCATTTTGTACTTTTTTTTTTTTCCTGTTTTTATGTTGATCCTTTGGCTCCTTTTGGATTGATCCTCCCCTTTTGCATGGCCTTTTGTTCCTTTTTCCTTTTCACTTATTTCATTCGTTCTCAGTCCAAAAGAAACTTGATTTGAAGTATGACAAAACTTTTACAATAGAACAAAAACCATTTTAACATACAAATTCGAGAATAAGATGACACCAACAAAGACATTGAGGAAGCTAAAACAAAATTCAACAACTGGCGATGCACGAATTAACAATAATACCACAGGAATTCAATTCGAGAATAAGCTGAGAGATTGAAAAATGCAGTTTCTCGAATTCATGATAATATGCATTTGCATAACTGAATCGGGTAGGGGAAAATATAGAAAAAAGAAAAGAAAATTACCACTGGAAAGCCTTCATAGGTTCAATGAGATTGACGAGATTGGCATATCCCTTGATGAGTTGGTCGATCTGTTCCTCTGTGATTCCATCTTTGAATTTCGCCAGCAAAATGTGCTTCACCACCCCTTTCGCTTCCCCCATCACTTGATAAAGCTAATTGGAAGATAAGGGCAGTTTTCGAAATCGAAGAGAAAGAGAGAGAGAGGGAGGAAAAAAAAAATTGTGGAAAAAAGTAGGTGAAGGCAATCTCTTTCTGTTCAAACTCATTGTGTCAAACTAATCCAAGGACACGTTTCGAGTGATTATGCCGGGGATCGAAGTTCGGACCTCATTAACAAGATATGCATGTCAATTATCGTTAAGTTTTCTTTTGCCGGTATGTGGAGTGGAAATCAAACTTCTAATTTCGAAGTCTGTAATATATGTTTGATATCAATTGAGCTAATTATCTCTAAGTTAAATTTGTTTTAGTTTGATGTCTTCTTTTTATTATTATTATTATTTTTATCTTTTGAAAAAAGAAAAACTTATTAAAGTCAAAATAACATAGGTTCTTTTGGTATATTTTATATCCACTCACATGCTCTCAGGAAGTCACCCAACATAAAATTTAAAGCCAATCGTGTTAGCTTTCAAGTTCTTATAATTAATTCTCAAAGAGGAATGCGCACCTTTGTTTATCTAGGTAGTGGCTATCAATCTTTTAAGTTCTTTCTCAATTATAGTTGTATATCCTCACTATTTGTCTCGTTTACAGGTGATATTGATTCATATATGTACACCTTTTCTATTTGGGCATCACATGCCCGCCAACTTCTTCCTTGGTTTCCAAACCACACTTTATGAAGAGAGGTTTCACCTTGATACAATTCATAACACTTTAGGTCCAAGGTTCAGAATTTGAACTTGATAACTGATGATCTAAAGCTTACTATTGATTTCAAGGTCATATGTTCAATTTTTCACCCCACATATAATAAAATAAAAGAATTATAAGATTTAGTGGACGTTCTTTTAATCCATTTTTTTTATGAATAATTAAGGGTCCACTTGATTCGTGATTGGCAATTTTATTTTTGAAAACAGAGAATTTTGTAGAAAATGAAAACAAATGTCTTCTTAACATGTTTGACTCCACTCTAAAAAAACTTTAATTTTGAATTCAAATTTCAAAATTGTGCTTGGTTTTGAATTTTGAAATGAGGAAAATATTAATGTATGCTTGGTAAAATATATTTTTTAAGTCTCAAATAATTTTAAACAATGATAATGAGGTGTGATTTATTTGACATAAATGTTTATGACCATTTTTGCTTTTTCTAAAAGGAGGTTGTATCCCGTATTTTCTAAATTTAGAAAACAAAATGTAAAAGCAATAAAAATGATATCCTATTGTTTTTTAAAGTAGGTTTTTAAGAGAACATATTTCTAAACACAAGTATTCCAAACATATTTTCATTGTTGTCTGTGTAGTTTTTTACTTTTTGAAACATAAAATTGGTGGCATATCACAAATCAATCTACTTATTTTCTAAAGTTTATCCTTGTTACATTAAAATAATATACCAACTCAATTTAAATATATATATATATATATATATATATATATACTATGCAAGATAAAAATAATTTATTTTAAATTAAAAAATATATCATTATTAGTAAATGATATATTATAGAGATATTTTAAAAATAGAAAAATTGTTGAAAATAATTACAAATATAGCAAAATTAGAACACGACTGGCCTCGATAAATATCTATCACTTTACCAGATAGAAACGGATAGATGTCTATCTGGATTGCAGTTTTTCACAGATAAAAAGTGAAATTTTGTTATATTTGTAAATAATTTGATACTCTTTCTATTTATAATAATGTTTTTATATTATATAATATAAGACTAAACAGTTCAAACAACAAGGGCATTTGGTCTAGTGGTATGATTCTCGCTTAGGGTGCGAGAGGTCCCGAGTTCAATTCTCGGAATGCCCCTTTCTATAATATTTTTGTACTAAAATTTTCTTTTCCTATACTGCCCAAAACGCAGCACCATCTACCGTTTTGTCAAACACAAAGTCTCATTAGTAGCCTCAGTTTCCCCCCAAACTTCCGACAAACAAACCGCCAGGAAATATCAACTTCCGATCACCGGAATTGTTCTTCTACTCCATTGCTCTTCCGCTTTTGAGCTCTAAAGAAGAATACAATTTGCACGACTGATGCACATTGCAAATACTTATTCTATCTCCTGAATCTTCTCGCTGGAAGCTGGAAATAAGGTAGTTGATTATTTGCAGCAGATCTCCATGGCTCTGCTTTGCTGTGTTGATCGATTGCTGACGGTAGTGTTACTCGAAGTGGAATCTATAGCTTTAATAGCTATGATTAGTATTTTGCTAGATATATGATGTTCAGATATTCGGATTCTGTTAAGCTTTAGCTCATTTCCTGTATGCCACTTGAATTTGTAGCTAATATTCTTCGCTCGTGGTGCTTGAAGTGGAATCTTGACGATCCCAATAGCTTTGGTTTTTTTTTCTTGATATATGATGTTCAGATAGTTGAATTCGGTTTAGCTTTAGCTCATTTCCGATATGCATTTGAATTTTTGGTTAAAATCTTTCGCTCTTTTGATCAATTGCTGGCGCCTGATATCGCTGCTTGAAGTGAAATCTGTAGCTTTTATAACTTTGATTTTTTTTTTCTTGATATACGATGTTCAAGTTCATGGATTCTGTTTAGCTTTAGCTCATTTCCTGCATGCGCTCAAATTTGTTGTTAAGATTCTTAGTGATTCTTCGATTGCATTAGCTGGAGTTCTATGTGCTTCTGGTGAAATTGGCTTTTCACAGTCCAGGGTTTCAATATGCGAGTTAAGAGCTGCCATTGAGCTTGTTTGTCTATAGCTTTGGTAGCTACAATTAATAGACTTCAAAAGATGAAGAGGATATCTTATATTGTAGTTTTTCTTTAGGCTTCGAGTATAAATTCGCTGCAATACTCAGCTTTCTGTGTATTATTTAGTTCAAAATAACTTGGGGACAAAGAAGCTTTGGACAGCTTGTGAATTTGTTTTCGTGTGATAATTTTCATGAGGCCGATGCCCCATGCCGGTCAAAACATGTTGTAATTTACTTTATAGCTAGTCTAGATTTTGATGATCTGAAGATAATGTACTGCACCATTTTGATTTGAGTTAAATATTAATGTCTATGATTTGAAGCATTACTCTGAGTGCTGAGCTATTATGCATTCTCTTGTAATTTGCAGGAAGTTCCTTAAATGAAGTGGAATCTATCAAATATATAGAAGAGCATAAAAATGAAGAAGTGGTATGGAGGAACGTTAATACTGGCACTTGCCACAATCTTGGCTTTGCGTTATGGCCTTATGAATACCCAGCCTAAAAAGCAATCAGCGCGTGATTTTTTCAGAAATCATCAGACCAAAGATTCTCATAGCAGAAGCAGCGAGTCTTTGGAATCTAAAGTAGCGAGAGCATCAGAACCTGAACGACCTCATCTTATAAATGTTGAAGGACTCAGTGATCTAATAGCTCCAGATTATATTACTAAGCGAGGATCAGAGGCTTTACTTCTGTGGTCTCATATGCATCCCCTGTTGTCGAGGTCTGATTTTTTACCCGAAACAATACAAGGGGTTAAAGAGGCTTCCATTGCATGGGGTGACTTATTGTCAGCTATTAAAGCAGAAAAGACCATTAAAGTTGGTAATACTAACAATTCGAAGCATGAAGTATGCCCTTCCTCTGTAAGCTCACCTGACAAAATTTCACCTACTGGAGGAATTATTCTTGAAATCCCTTGTGGTTTAGTTGAGGATTCTTCTATTACCCTGGTTGGCATACCTAATGGAGAGCAAGGGGGCTTCCGGATTGAACTGTTAGGCTCTCAGGCTGCCGGAGAGCCAAATCCTCCTATTATGTTGCATTACTATGTCAGTTTGCCCAGTGACAACATGTCTGACGAATCATTTATAGTTCAAAATACATGGACTAATGAACAAAAGTGGGGCAAAGAGGAGAGGTGTCCAGCTCATCTGTCTGGCTCTCATAAAGGTATATTTATATGATACATTTGGTAGCCCCTAAATACCCATTGTTAAAAGTATTGATGTAACTAAATTTAGTGTAACCCATTAACTTAAATTTTTGGGTTCAGTGGTGATTTAACTTGGTATAAGTCTAAGAATTTTTGTCTTCAAATTCGTATGTCATTTTCTCATTTAGTATTGATTTTTACTTGTTGAGTCTTCTAAAAAATTTTAAAGCCCTCAAGTGAAAGGAAGTATAAAAAGTATTGATGTAATTAAATTTATCGTAACCCTTAAGGTTTTGGGCTCAATGCTGATTTAACCTTTGCTGACTTGAGTAGCCCATTTTCCATTCTCTTACTGGCCCAAGATTAACATATCTTATGTTTAGGTGGAGATGCCAAATTAATGTAATATTTTGTACTAACTGAATATACCCTAGTCTATTGCCTATCAGTTCTTGCATTTCTTCAAATTATACGTTAGATGGTGGTTGAGTCTCCATTGTGTCATTCTTGTTAGTTGTTAGGATGCAGTAACTAATCAAGTTAAAAAGGCTTTTGAGTTTTGTTTGACGTAATTGTGTGGAGTTGGTCTAATTTAACACTTCATCCCGCGTTGATAGATTGATCTTAAATACATTTTGCTTTGTCTTTTGTTGCTTACACATGAAATTGAATGAAAGATCCTCTGGTTGCTAATGTATTTTGGAAATAAATATGACAGTTGATGGACTTGTTCTTTGTAATGAACGTGTTCTCAGAAGCACCAGTGCAGAAAATATCAGTATGCATCATGATAGTGGTGATACCAGCCTGACCAATACTTCCAGAGGGCAAGCCCATGAAAGTGCCAATTTTCCATTCATCGAGGGGAATTTATTCACTGCAACATTATGGATTGGTTTGGAGGGATTCCATATGACCGTCAATGGAAGACATGAAACCTCATTCGAATATAGGGAGGTAAGGTATGAGTTGGGCACTCTAATGAACTAATGGTAGTGATATGTATATTTCAATTACAAGTTGAACTAATGGAAGGCTATGTGAAAGTTCTGCAGAAACTTGAACCGTGGACAGTTAATCGAGTCAAGGTAGCAGGTGGTTTGGATCTTCTCTCTTCCTTGGCTAAAGGCCTACCAGTTTCTGAAGATCATGATTTTGTTAACTCTGAGCATCTTGGAGCTCCCCCTATACCGAAGAGAAGACTTCTGATGTTGGTTGGGGTTTTCTCTACTGGAAACAATTTCAAGCGTCGCATGGCCTTGAGAAGGACTTGGATGCAGTATGAGGCTGTACGTAGTGGTGATGTTGCGGTCCGATTTTTCATAGGCTTTGTAAGTGATGCAGTCTGCACATTCTCATAGTAGTTCATTTTGATCTCTATGAACTTGTTGCTTTGCTAGTATTGTGGCTCTAGTTCTTTTCTCCTTTATCATTTTGAAGCCTGTAATCTGCAGAGTCCTAATTTTCAATATATTTTATTTGATGACTGAGATGTGCTATCTTTTCATCTCCAATGCCGATTTCTCCCATGGATAAGCAGCTCAGTTGAGTTTTATTACTGGCTCTGTTGTACAGTTTCTGGACAATCCATGTTCGATATGTCTAAACTTTGAAGTCACGACCAGTTCTCACAAATAAATCTAATAGAGATGCCAAAAGGATCTGAACAAATAAATGGCGCTACTATATATGTATAATTGGCTGTTATAATTAGTTTCCAATATGCCTTTGATCTGATATTGGTGCAAGCAGTTATTGCTGCACACAGTTCATTCAATTTCCTGTATTTTTTAACATGCTCTTTTCTGTATTTATTATCTCTTGATCTTGGATAATTTACTGCTGCAGGATAAGAACGCACAAGTAAATTTGGAGCTTTGGAGAGAAGTGGAAGCTTATGGTGATATTCAGTTGATGCCGTTTGTTGATTATTACAGCTTGATCACTTTGAAAACAGTTGCAATTTGCATTTTTGGGGTATGTGTCTACATATAACAACCGAGCTTTTTTCAAATCTTTTTGTTATTCAAAACTATTCTCGTGGAACTTTTACCGTCCCTGCATAAGTTATCTGCAATCCATCAATGTTTATTTTGACATTTTCAGACCAAGATCCTTCCTGCAAAATATATCATGAAGACAGATGATGATGCATTTGTTAGAATTGATGAAGTTTTATCTGGAGTAAAGAGCAGGCCTGCTACTGGCCTACTCTATGGTCTTATTTCCTTTGATTCATCACCCCATAGAGATAAAGATAGCAAGTGGCATATTAGTGAGGAGGTACTTGACTCGAAACTTGATCTTATATGTTTGATTTGTTTCTCATATGATAGCAACTCTCGCTTTTTGTGGAGCTTTGGTTTTGTACATTGTCAAACTACTCAACTCAAGAAGTCCGACCAACAAACACACCAATATCTTTTATAGAAAATGAAACGACTGGAGCTTGAATATATGATCTCCTACTATTACTAAACTCAAAAGTTCAAATTGGTAAGTTAAGTGTAAAACTTTCCCTGAGCTCAAAAGTTATGCCCAACAAGTAGGCTATTAATATTATGGAAGATAAAGGCGGGGATATGAAAATTGGACCTCCCACATGCTAATACCATATGAAACTGTTACTAAATCTGAAAGTTGAAGTAAATAGGGCAAAATACATTCTATCTTTTATTCATGGTTTTGTGTATAAATACAGGAATGGCCAAACGCAACGTACCCTCCTTGGGCGCATGGGCCAGGTTATGTCATATCACGAGATATTGCAAAATTCATCGTCCGGGGCCACCAGAATAGAAGCCTCAAGGTAAAACTAGTAGCAACTGCCTCAGCTTTACCTATACACTGCAAAGTTAAATTGGCTCTTCTTCTTATGCCTGTCTTATTTGAAACTATTTTTGTCTATTTTTAGCTTTTTAAGCTTGAAGATGTTGCAATGGGCATATGGATTGAGCAATTCAGCAAGAGTGGGAAGGAGGTACAGTACATCAATGAAGAAAGATTTTACAACTCTGGCTGTGAATCCAAGTACATTCTGGCTCATTATCAAAGCCCAAGATTGGTTTTATGCCTTTGGGAAAAGCTGCAAAAACATTTTGAACCCACTTGCTGTGATTAGTGTTTGTTTGTGGAAATCATTTGAATTTATGGGTTAGATTAGAAGGCTTTTGAGATCAGTGAAAGGGAGAGTTCGTTTTGTTTCATTTTTTGGGACAAAGGGAGAGTTGTAACATATGAAATTGAACATGGTTTTATAGAACTAGGTTACTTATTATTTGGGAAGATAGGAAAGTGAGAGCTTCATTTGATGACAACAATGTTGTATTTTTGGTAACCTATGTTGTTAGTCCCTGTAATTTAGTTCCTCCGGTAATATTTTAGTTCTTTGGTAACATAAATATAGCTCTTCTGAAATAAAATCTAAATTCTCTTTCAAGATGAACTCAAAAATAATATTTTGGTTTTTGTATACTTAAGTTGTTAAACTATATGTCCTTTATGTTTTGAAAAATCTAGTAGTTAAGTCTTGAGTTATAATTTTCATAAATAAATGTAATTGAAAACATTTCTTTCATTAATGAACTATGGGCACATCAATGAAATTGGTTGGTGGAGATTTGAAATTCCTAATCACAAGATTTCTTTTGATGACAATTTAATTTTTAGTTTCTATTTTTTAAAAAATTTATGCTTGGTTGCCCTATCTTACTCATCTTTAAAAAATTATTAAATTCTTAGTCAAAATTTAAAACAAAAACAATTTTTTTTTTATTTTTTTATTTTTATTTTTATTTTTTATTTTTAAAACTTAGCTGGACATCTTAAAATTGAGTAGAAAACAAGTAACAAACATTGAAAATGTTTATAAACTTGATTTTTAAATACCTAAATAAAAATTCAAATGATTATCCTATCTAAATGAATGCAATTACTTGATTTTATTAGTATGATTCGGTCACAATCAACAAAGAAACTGAGAATATTTTATTGAAAAAATTAATTTTAAAATCTCTTTTGCGACATTTATTATGCATATTGGCCTGCAGTTTTCATGTACTTCCACGTCAACCATACAATGGGGCCAGATTTACTGTTAAAAAAACAATTGATCCTTTTTGAAGAAACAGAAAGGCAACAACAAAAGAGAAGAGATAAAATCGCCAATCTAACTTTCAGTGTTACTCGAAATTTTAATTTACTTTTCATAGTCCTTACAAATTTTTTTCATGTGCATGATTTCATATATGCCGAGTACAAAATTAATGAGACTTTGGAGCATGATATGAAAATGGTGAGATCTGAATTATTTATTTATTTATTTATTTATTTTGTGCTTGAATCTCGTACAATACTTAAATATGAATGAAATTATTTTAAATGACAAAATTGTTGAAAATATTTACAAATGATAGTAAAATATCACAATCTATACTACTATCTATAACATAGCTTAGATTTAAGATAAAAATTAGGGAAATTATTTTAAATGACAAATCAGTTGAAAATATTTATAAATAATAACAAAATATCACAGTCTATTTGTGATAGACTACTAAAAATTTTGCTATATTTGTAAATATTTTGGTTCGTATGCTAGTTGAGATTTTTTTTTTTTAACAATATATGAAGTGGGGAAATCAAACCTCTAACTTCAAGGTCAACCATACAAATTTTATGCTAATTGGCTAAAATTTATGAGTTTTTAACAATAAAATTATAGGTTAAAAATCAATTTTAGCCCATAAACTTTCATAAAAGTAATAATTTAGTCTCTAAACTTTGGTTTGTAACGATTTAGTCTCCGTACTTTTAATTTTGTAACAATTTAGTCCCTAAACTTTACTATGTAACAATTTAGTCATTGTATTTCAAAGTTTGTCATGATGTAGTCCCTAACATAGAAATTAGTGTTAAGATTCAATGAGATTTTTTCACAAATAAACCGATAAATAAACTAGAGACTCAATATTTATATATAATACAAAGTCTACATAAAAAAAATTAAAAATTAGCATCTAATTTTAATAATTTTTTTACATTAGGGACTAAATTATTACAAATTTGAAAGTACAAGGACCAAATTGTTCGGAGACTAATTTGTTACAACATTGAAAGTATAGAAACTAAATCGTTTAGGGACTAAATTGTAAGTTTCATAAAAGATCAGAGACTAAAAATGTTTTTGAACCAACATTATAAATTTTATATTATATTTAACTAAATAAAAGAAGTCATAAATTTATACACTTATTAAAACTAATAATTTGAAAACTAATAATTTGGATACACCCTTTTAAAGCATAAATTGATATTTTATCATAATTTTTTTTCCAAGGAGAAAATAAGAAATGACAACTTGTACCAAAATTACCATTCCAAGAAGACTTCTCACGTGCTTGCACAAATTTCGAGTGATGAAATGACTCGAAGAAAGAGAAATGAAGAAATTTATTTGCAAGCAATAGAGAGAGATCAGTAACATCTGGACGGTCGGAAATTTCAATTGCTTGAATCAATGGCCACAGTCGAGTTTGACCGGCAACTATAAAGCTCGAGAACTGTCCATATTTTCATATTAGTTTTTTAGTTCTCAAAGGAAAACCGCCTACATATTATTCTGCGCTCTCTATTCGCGGGTGATACATACAAGGGCTTCGATTTCTTGTTCATTCTATCTCTGTTTATCTAGCCTGATTCAATGGCTATATTCAGACGCCAATCGTCGCTTGCTCGTCGCTTGATTGGAAATTAAGAGGGGGAACAAACAAACTTGTTGGAAGAAGGATTTATTCCCATTTCAATCATGTTTGAAGCTCACGTAAGGCTTTTGATCGGATTTTTAATCTTCACTTTATTTGATTATACGTTTGCGGAGTTAGATACTGAACGTAAACTGGTTTTTATCTCTTTTTGGCGGCTTAGATTATAGAGTTTGGAGAGTTCAATATTGAATGCGTACTATTTGATCTCTTTAGCCGTTTGGGCATGTTTTAAACTTTTTGCCATTGTTTAATTGTATAGTTGATTACTTGCCTATGATCACGATCATATTGGTGCTTTAAGAGTTCTTAATTGCTATAGTTTCACATTTGATGCGAATGGATGGTCTTTATCGAGTATTACACAGTGCTATTTAATAATTTGGGTCGGTCGCTGTCCGTTTTATGATCCTGGTCAAGTAGGAAAACAGCTGCCTCTTAAGTTATTGGACGTGGTAGGAAGTGTCGTAATGCCTGTGAGGATGAGATGGCCGGAAAAAAAAGGAAAGGTTAACTGATAAACAAATGGTTTGTACCATTTTTATTTTATTCGGGTGAAAAGAAACAAAGGTTTAGTTCATTGTCAATTACTAAACTTGCAATCATACGTCAATGCTGTACTGCTTGTCTAGGATGTGTTTGGAATACTTTTTAAAAAACAAGTCATTTTGGAAAAAATTAGAGTGTTTCGCAACCACTCAAGGTCAAGATAGACTTCGAAGTATATTTTAAACCGTTTTTATCAAAAGAGTTCAAATAAAAATGAATTTTTTGAAAAATACTTTTTTGTGAATCCAAATGGGCCCGTAGTCTGATCTCTAAGCTCTTTGCTCTAGCTGCTGAGTTACTAACATAGTTTTTATAATTATCATGTTTTAAATCTCACTAGCAACAGAGATATATGAATTTTGTGATGGTCTTATGCTTTAACTGTTGCCATGGTACTTCTTTGTAGGTTTTGCATTTGCTTAGAAGATATCTGGGGGAATATGTCCAAGGACTCTCGTTAGAGGCTTTAAGAATAAGTGTCTGGAAAGGTTTGTTGACCGATGTTTCACTTACTAGCATTTTGTAATGCTGGAGCTTCTATTATTTGTTTTGTTTTTGTTTTTGTTTTTTTTTTTTGATAAGAAACATTGACTATTTGTTATTTTTCAGTAGATGAATGATCAGAAAGTTCACATTACAATTTGGAAAATATTTTATAGCTTGGCAATCTGAAGTTTTTCTTATTTACACGAAAAAATAATGTATTTTAAATATACGAGCACATTCTTATTTTTAAAAAATGGTATATCGTGTGGTTTTTTAAAAAATAGCTTGGCAATCTTGCTACTTATTTTGCAGTTTTTGTTATTTTTGTAAATTTGAGATGAGTTGCTAATTCTCATGCTATTTTTGTATCATCTCGTTTCATAAATGATAAACATCCCTTGGCTGCTGAATTATGTCTTCTATTTGAAGCGTTCCTTTAATGTTATATAGGTGATGTTGTCCTCAAAGATTTGAAATTAAAGACTGAGGCACTCAATTCACTTAGGCTTCCAGTCACTGTCAAAGCTGGTTTTGTTGGTACTATAACATTAAAGGTAGACAATATTGTCACAAGGTGTTTGTTAAATGGTTTATAAGTTTGTAATCTCTTTGTTGTTTTATTCTATTGCAGATTTTAATGACAAATAGCCTTTTTATTTATTCTTTTATTCACTCATTTAGATGATTTTCTGGATATATGCCTTCTTAACGTTTTGCACTTGTTTAGTTGATTTCACACACATATGCATCTGTAATAAGCATTTTATAAAAATAATGCACAAAAATGTTTGTGTGGACTGCGGTCCAGTCATCTCTATGTACATATGAGTAGTGTGAGTATGTGGAACTTTTTCAAGAGTTCTCTCTTACATTCTCATAAAAAAAAAGTTCTCTCTTACATTCTCTTAAAAATTATCTTTTGACATTTCAATTAAAAACTTATTTGGAAAGTTCATTGCAGAATTCAGTAAGTTAATATTTTCCCACGAATTTTGGGTTGGTTAAGTTCCCAAAAAACTGGAGGTAAAATACTTGATGTTGCATTGCTGTAATAGTTTTTGGAGTTTGTTGAACCTTTCTTGTGCCCACCAGTAATTCAGCTGGTCGCCATCTATGTACCCAAACTCTAGTTCTCCTCCCATCCTTGATCTTTTAGTGAAAAGTGTCACCCAGGCATTTTATGTGTTGACATCGTATCCTTTTCCTCATACTTAGTTGAGCCTCCTACTACAGCTACAAATGAAACAAATTTATGTTTTGGGAACAAAGTAAGAATAAAGTAGACGACAAGGGGAAGAAGGTGGTGATGGTCAGCGACAGTAATTCCTATCGTGTAGTAGGAAATGACAACAACCACCATGCAAATTTTGTGCTTCCTATCCACCAAACTTTGGGCTGGATTCCACTTACCCATGCTCACTTGACAATTTGAATCGCAGATCATTTCGGGTGCATGTTAAAAGGAGATTATAAAAATCTAACCCAAGCCCATCTGAGGGAGTTGACAAACCTATCATCCATGAGAGGGGAATGCTCTAAAGTGATGGAAGGTAGTTTAAGAATAGGCTATGTACTTAGAGTTGAGCGAATAATTACTGTATTTCAGACTAGAGTCATATATATAGGTGTACAAGAGAGCCCTAAACTAAAGGAACATGCAATTACAATAAAGGAACAATGTGCAATATAATATATAAAAAACACTCCTCCTTAAGCTGGAGCAAATATGTCAATCATGCCTAACTTATTGCATTGATAAGTTGTTTCGTCTTTTGTTATGAATATTATAAATCCCCAAGTGGAATCCTTATAATAACAACTTGGGGGCGTTTGGGGCATCGAGTTGAGTTATGAAGTCTAGAGTTAATATGTTGGAGTTAGGAAGTCTGTGTTTGAGTTGTAGAGTTGTAAGATGGAGTTCCTCGGTAAATGTGCAAAAATAAAAAAAGAGGGGGAAGATGGAGTTATTTGATAAATGTGCAAACTTCAATAGTAAACATTATTGAAGTTTAGTTATTTAATACCAATTTATGAAGTTGGTGGACCAAACACCCCTTTGATGTGTATATTTGCTGGTGTCAGAAAGAAGACGTACTCTAACCTTGCTAAAATTTTGGGGCTTGACAGAAGTTACAAACCTTTGTTTGCAACTTTGTGGAAAACTAAGAGTCCTAAGAAAATTAATATACTCATTTGGATTATGATCAATGGTAATTTTAATCTGGTCGAGATTTTGCAGAGGAAACTCCCCAATCAATGTCTTTCACCTACGGTTTGTTCATTATGTTATGAGGAGGGGGGATCTCTTAACCATATCTTCTTCAAACTTTTTTATGCTCCTTCTTCTTGGTTCAAACTCTGAGTTTTAAGAGCTTTTCAACATTCAGTGGGGTTTCTCTTGCAATATAAAGAAAAATGTCTCTCAATTTCTCACAGGTCTTATAGTGAATTCAAAGGCAACTCTTCTTTGGGTTAACACGGTCAAAGCTCTACTTTTTTTTGAAAAGGACACCATATTTTTCATTAAAGGAATGAAAAGAGACAAATGCTCTCAGATACAAAAAAAAAAAAAAAAATCAAACCGAACTGTAGATAGAACATAAAAAAGGTACAATAAAGCTCTTCTAACTACGATCAATTTCTTGAATAAAAAATCCCTTAAAACTTTTGGAGTTATGGTTTGAGACAAATTAGAGAATTTTACAGAGTTATTATCTTTCTTGATCTAACAAATATGATTCATCTCGCTTAAAAAATCTTCTTCTTGGTGTTCTCTCTCAGAGCTATTTGCTGGTTCTTCCTTTCAATATATCAGTCACAGCTGAGATACTTTTATTTTTCCTTTATGAGCTTTCTGCACTGTTTGTTTTTCATTGGTATTTTGTATTGCTTTATTATTTTCTTTCTCCTTTTGGAGTTTGTATTCTTGGCCGTTAATCTCTTTTCATTTCATTAATGAGAAGTTTTGTATCTTGTTAAAAAAAATATGAAAAACTGAAGTTACAAATATTCCTTCATTTGGTCATTAAGATATAAGCTATAGTTTTTGTTGGGTCACATTCTTCTATGTGATTGTGTATTTTTCTTAATCTTAAGGTATCTTTCTTTCCTCTGTGTATACCTAGGTTCCTTGGAAAAGTTTAGGCAAGGAGCCAGTTATTGTTCTCATTGATCGAGTTTTTGTTCTTGCGCACCCTGCGCTTGATGGTCAGACTTTGAAGGTAGGATGATTATTGCTGAGGAATGGTCATTGTGATTGGATTTCACTGTCAGAATTGTCCTTCCTTTAATCATCAGGGTTGCTTATTTAACTATCTGCAGGAAGATGATAGGGAAAAACTTTTTGAAGCTAAGCTTCAACAGATTGAGGTGAAATTTTCTTTTCTGTTGAAATTATCTATAATCAGTCAGAGTACAATACTTTTTATTTTATTTTTATTTTAATGAAAAAAAAAAAAAAACGAGCCTCTTCATTGAAATAATGAAATGAGACTAATGTTCAAAGTACAATCTTTAAGTATAAAGAGCAACAAGAACTAGAACTAAGGATCAACAGGTGCACTGGAGCATCTCTACTAGGTTGACACCCCCTTAGCACCCTCATCATATCCATACACACTATCCAAGTGGACTAGAAATTGGAACAATACTCCAAGAACAATACATGAAAAACCAAGAACAACACACATTGAAGCTAAAACAAACTAATACAAAATGGATCACTAGAAGAACAAGGACTAGTAAGCTGGCTGTATGAATGCCCTCCAATTTAAACTTATATCTTGAACCGAGAAGTTTGGAAAGATCTTGGAAGGCGCACCAAGATGAAGCATTAAGTCTTGCTATCTCAAACTGGTCCAGCCATGGAGTTGATTTGTCGTGGAAGACTCTTTTCTTTCAAACAATAATTCAGCAAACAATGCTTTTGCTGTGTTACTCCACAATAATTTAGGACCTGGTTTCAGTGATGGACCAACCAAAACCTGCAAAATATTGTCACGAAGGGTACTGCCAAAAACCCAACATAAGTCAAATAAACTAAATAAACTTAGCCAACACTTTTCTGCATAATAACAATCAAAATACTGGTGCTGAAGGTCTTCATTGTCAGCCATAAAAAGGGCACAAATTGAGGGAGACAAGCAATGAGATGGAAGTTTTCGTTGCATTATGGCCAAACAATTCACAATACATTTTTAATTTATGTTTTCTGATTGGTTGTCACTCAATATATTTGCATTATGTGAACTCTGTAGCTTTTTATTTATTTATTTATCCTTTTTCCTCTCTCTCTCTCTCTCTCTCTCTCTCTCCTAAACACGATATGAAAGGTTTTATTAGATCTGTTGACTTTTCCCTTTTGTTGTGAATAACGCATTGTAAACAAAGAAACCCCTCAAAGATACAAACTTCAGTCACAGCCTGCCTGTAAACTATCCAACTATATTTTTTGAAACAAGAAACAAGACTAGACTAATGCTCAAAGGATACAACCCCAGAAACATGGCGAACAAAATAATCAAGTAGCTGAAGAACATATAATGGAGTTCCAACACGAATATACCAAGTAGCTGTTTCTGTTTGATGAAGGTTATCCTTAATCTCATAGGAGATTTTTGCCTTAAAAAATTATATATATTATATTTTTAAAATATAATTTTTAAAAATTTATTTACAAATTTACTCTTTTTGCAAAACCATAAAGGGGGATGCGTGGGTTCAATTTTCTAGTCCTTATGAGGTGGTTCTTAATAGAAAGGAATTGGCGTTTAATGGTTGGGATTGGGAGTATCATTCTTGGACGTCACTAAAAGAAGTTTGAGGGAGAAGGAAATTAGGAAGTTAAATTCTTGTTTCTCGTAAAAAAAGTCTTGGCAGCGAATTGAGATTTTTTCTCTAACTTCTTGGTTTTGCATGCACATTTATTCTCTTCAATATTTTTTTCCACAAAAAGGTGTTTACCATGTTAACAAGGTGCTTGGTTTGTCTTCTTTACTGCTTGCAGGAAGCAGAATCTGCAACTCTTGAAGCCATCTCAAGGTCAAAGCTAGGAAATGTATGGTTAAAACTCAATATTTGTTTTCCATGGTTGATTTAGCAGAACCAACCTCAATTAAGTATATTTAAGCACATTTAGGCCAAGTTGCCCCAACGAGAACTTTCATGTTATGCACCTTTTGGCTATGCTGCTTGGTCAGTTTCCTGTAGCAAGTGCTTTGTTCACTTTTAAAGAATGATGCTCGGAGCAATTGCAAGTTGTTTTAGAACCCACATTTTATTTGGTTTATTCTTTGACTGTCCCATGAGTGTTTGTCCAGCTTTGTTTGCTTACCAAGCCTTTGGGTATTGCTTATGATGCCTAGGGGCCTCAGGGAGATGCACGTATAGTGCCATGGAATTATAGGAAAGCATTGAAATGTTACGGCTCTTTTTAGGTTATTAAATGGAGTTGCGTCCTCACTGTCCTATTATGTTTACCATGGTTCAGTTTACAACTGTTTTGTTTTGCAGCCACCTAGTGGAACTTCATGGCTTGGTTCTCTAATTTCTACGATAATTGGAAACCTTAAGATTTCAATTAGCAATGTACATATCAGATATGAAGATTCTGTCAGGTTGGTGGGTGCTGTTTTTTACAATCTTGTGGCCTGTCTTGACCCTTATGATATACATTTTAACATTTCTGCACAGAAGTGGAGTTTTGTTTTATTTTCTTGATCTTGTGATGCAAGGTCGATATCCTCACCCTTTCTTTTTAACAACTTTGATCTGCAGCAACCCAGGATATCCATTCTGTACGGGTGTTACTTTAGCCAAGCTTGCTGCAGTTACCATGGATGAGCAGGGGAATGAAACGTTTGATACAAGTGGTGCTCTCGATAAACTCCGCAAGGTTAGCTTTACCTCTCTTTTCATGAAGCTGATGTTTTGTTATGCGTGATGGTCATGTTAACCTTCCTTCTATGCATGCACGGTGTCACAATCGCAACTTCGCGTCTTGCTAAACGATTGTGCGGCACTTGTTCTAGCTCACGAACAAGTCAGCCTGATTAAATTCCGATCGCCTACGGCACACCGAGTGCCTCTTGTAACCTCCACCCCGTTTCGAGAGAAAATTGTTTTAGAAAACGGTTAAAGGAAAAGGTTTTCGCAAACGTTTGGAAGCATGTTTGAGAAATTAGAATATGTTGTAAGACTAGAAAGCAAAAAGGGACGACAACAGCTTTATAGCTCACAACTCCGGGTATGAGGATTTGATGGTTAGTCTCACTCCCATATAGTACATTCTAAACAATTGTGGAATTGTCACCTTTGCACATGCAAAGTGGTGAGCGGTCACTTACAAAGAAAAGTACTAGGAAAGTAAACTAATTAGTAAAATAAAGTACATAACATGAAAGCATGATAAAAAGGGGTCGAGGCGGGCATGCGGCCACGGGCAACACGCCCTGGACAAGCATGACCGTGACACATGGCGTGCAAAATACATGAACTTTCTTTTTATATGTCAGTATTTCATTGGCTTTTTGCTGCAATTGTAATGGTTTTTTTTTCTCTAAGGTATATACCCTTTGTTTACAGTTAGTGCAACTTGATAGACTTGCCATGTATCATGATTCAAATACCTTGCCATGGAGTTTGGACAAGAAATGGGAAGATCTTAGTCCGAAGGATTGGATTGAGGTATGTTCCCTAGTTTTAACGACCAAGTGACTTAGTCACAGACTTTGTCTTAATTTGGTTTCTGCAGTAAGCCTGGTGTTTCGTTTGGTCAAGGCAAACATTGTCATTATTTTTTGAGAAAACCTTTTTTGAGTGTTAACAGGTATTTGAGGATGGTATAAATGAACCCACTGCTGATCATGGATTGGGATATAAATGGGCTGTGAATCGAAATTACTTGGTTTCACCGATTAATGGAATTTTGAAATATCATCGTCTTGGAAATCTAGAAAGAAATGATCCTGAGATTCCATATGAGAAAGCTTCCTTAGTTTTGGGTGATGTGTCTTTGACAATAACAGAGGTATTGGATCTTTACTTTGGTTAATTTTGTTGGAATATGTATCATGTTTATGGAATTTTTCCTAATTTCTTATCATTCCTCTTTATACTTTATTTATTTTTTATGTATGGTGTTGATTTTTTCGTTTTCTTGTTTTTGGTTAAAGCGAAAAGTTCATAGGTAGCTAGAATGATTTGCCTTTCTTGCTTATTATTATTTTTGATCTATGTACCTCCTTTTCAATTTATTTCTTTGCCTCCCTAATAAGGATGTTAATAACATTGTAGTGTGTATCCTTGAGTAACAGTCTCTTTTCATTTTCTTAACGAGAAGTTTTGCATTTTTCTTAATGACATTGTATAGAATTTTTCTGCAAAGAAATAATTTTATCATTAATTAATTTTTTGATAGGCTCAATACCACGATTGGATAAAGCTTTTGGAAGTTGTTGCAAGATATAAGATATATGTTGAAGTTTCCCATTTGAGGCCGATGGTTCCTGTTTTGGTTGCTCCTAATCTGTGGTGGCGCTATGCTGTTCAAGCATGCCTGCAGCAGAAGAAAATGTGGTAATTTATAACATGGCTTGCACTCAAAGAGAAGAAAACAGTAAAGGGAATAATGGATAAGACTGAATGACTGAATGATTCAATCTATTGGTTGTCAATGCACCCATACGAACTTCATATTCTTGTTAAGTTTAATGCCTACAATTGATACTCACACTTTGTGTATTGCTTCTGAATAAGTTACCGGTTTTCTTGGGAGCGAATACGGCAACTTTGTCAACTTCGTAGACGCTATATTCAGCTATATGCTGGTTCATTGCAACGATTGTCAAATACTAGTAACAGCGAGATTAGAGAAATCGAGAAGGATCTCGATTCCAAAGTGATTCTTCTATGGAGGTATGTAAATTATTTTCTCCAGTTATTTATGTGTTAGACTGGTATGAATATGTTTGAGTTGATCTCATTGCTAACATAAAATGTTTCTTTTCTGAAAAAAAAAACAAATACTTTTCATTGAAAAAGTGAAAATAGACTAATGCTTGCAGATACAATTATCCTTGAGAGAGGAAAAAAAAAAACAAAGTAAAACAAAGTTAGAACATAGAATGTTTGCGTAATAATTTGTTCAAAGTGTTCTTGCTTTCTTGACTGTGAAAGTAAATATAGAACATGGCGTAGTCTAAACAACAAAGGAGATAATTCTCCTTTATGGGTTCGACTCGTGTGGGTGTGTTTGTGTTGATCTCATTGCTAACATAGAATGTTCGTATAATAATTTGTTCAAAGTTTCACAAGAGTTGGGAAGAAACACCACCAAAGTAATGGTCAATAGCTTCAAATTTGCTACGATCCCAATAGGTTAGAGGGAAGTTCTTGATGGAGATCCACCCACCATAACCTTCAATAAAATTTGGATGACTACACTCTTCTCGAGACCATTTTAGTTCCATTTTTCTTTGGATTCACGAGCCTTTAAAGAGCTTCCACCCTTGAAATTTACTAAAGTATTGTTTGGGATTAATCAAAACAGAGTCCTTAAAATGATCTTCCAAAACGTAGTTTTGGTCTCCAATTTTTTTTCAGCAGGAAGTGCATCGGAAATTTCTATTGACGGCTTTTATTTTTCGGGGAAAAGCTGCAAATTCTAGATTCTCGCCCATGTGTCATTGTGTGTGTGTGTGTGTGTGAAAGAGATATAACACTTTTCGTTCATGTAATGAAAGGAGGCTAGTGTTAAAAAAGATACAAGCTCCATGAGTGAGAGAGCAGAAGCAATAAAAAACGCTAAAAAGTGACAAACAATAAAAGACAATACAGTAATAATTTCATTCATGTATGGAAAAGTTTTGCTTCCTTTTTTTTAAAAAATAAAAATAAGTCTCTAAGAAGGATAAACAGAAGCTCTTCCATTTAGACAGGTATCGTGTTGTGAAAAACCCTCAAAAAATTTCGATAAAGAACACCGTGATGAAACCTTAGAACAAGCGGGCTCAAATTGATCCATCCAAGGAAGAAACTTCCAGGAAAAAATCTTTGATTTCTTTCCCACCACAGTTATGATAATTGCTTAACCCCATTTTTTTCTTTAAGGGGTTCATTTTCTTCTTTTGATGACATTTTTAGAGTTTATTGGCTTGTTGCAATTCATTCTTGTTAGTTTTTTGGTTTGATGTTTTGCTCGGTTGGTCTGCTTGTTTTGGTTTGATTTGTTGCATAGCTTCTTCATGGTGCTCTCTATCCAAGCTTTTAGTGCTTCTTAGTGGTAGGTGTTTAGTTTTATTTGATTGTACTCGTGATCATTTCTTATACGTTTTCTTGCTTCCTTTGAAATTTTGATGAGTCATATTCCTTCTCTTCTGCATTTCAAAGAGCCATTAATGACAAATGAAGTGCATGGCTCCCAGCTCTATTACAGCCACCTGTTTGTGTGGGTTCTCTTTTATTTAATTCAACATTTTCATCTGTATTCCAAGTAATTGATCCGTCTGCATTAATATCATAGATATAGTTTGAAGCTATTCCTTTGTTATCTCCGTTACTTGTGAGAGTATCGGTAAAATGGTGCCAGAATCTTCTAAATCTACCAGTGAACTTTCACCTCCTCCTTCTCAAAAAGAAGCTTCAAGCCCTCATTTGTTTGATTCTTGCGCTTAGTTTTGTACTCGTAAGAAAGAAGAAAGCTTGATGCAATTTGCCGATGACACAATTTTCTGCAAGTATGATGATGGGATGTTGGACCCTCTTGTTAAAAAAATTGAGCTATTTGATAGTGCTCCGGTCAGAAGGTAAATTGGGCAAAATCAGCTGTCTGGAGTAAATGTGACTGAGGATAAAATAAGCTAATACCTACTGCATCCCGCCTAAATTCTAAGATTGGACCCTTGCAGTTTGTGCATCTTGGGCTTCCACTTAGAGGGTATCCTAAAAAAGTTTCTTTGTTGCAACTAGTAATTGATATAGTTCAAAGGAAGCTGGATGGATGGAAGTGTTTTAACTGACATCGTGGTGGTAGATTTACTCTTTGTAAAGCAATATTATCGAATCTCCCAGTTTATTGTATGTCTTGGACTCTGTTTATGGAGCGTATTATTATTTTTGTTTGAATGGGAAACATTTCATCGATTATGGAGCATATTATGAAAACATTATTTTGGTAACTAGTTTCAAAACTGCAATCAGATGGTGGTCTCGATTTTGGTGGCCTGGAAAATAGAAATTTGGCTTTGCTGGCCAAATGGGGAGTTCTTTAATTAAAAAGATTCTCTTTGGGTTCAAGTAGTTTAGAGTATTCTTCTCTGTGTTCTATCTTTTCCTTTCTTTGTATTTTAAGCAATAGTCGCTTTTCATATTATATCAATGAAAAGTTATATTTCCTTTAAAAATTAAAAAAGAGCATTCATGGTAAATGCCTCTTCAATTGGCTCAGTCTCCATAGTCCGAGGGTTAGCATATCCAAGCTTGGTTGCAAGTTGAAGGTTTAGCTGTTTTCAAGCTTGGTAATGGGAGTGGAATATCCTTCTGGCTGGATTATTGGCTTGATGCTTTGCCTTTGAAAGTCAATTTTAGATTGTTTAGCATTGCTATTCTTTTCAATGGTTCAGTTTTAGATCATTGGGATGAGTTCAGGGACAATGTGCTCCAAATTCTGATTGGACCAACCCTCAAAAAGGGCCCCAAATTGATTTTTGGTCAAATGCTGTAAAGGCCGTGCTTGTAGAATTATAGTTTAAAAGGAACCAATGGGTCTTCCACAACAAAGCTTCTCTTTGGCTCGATAGATTCGAGAATGCAAGACTCATTGCCTCCTCTTGGGGTTGTAAAGAAGAGGAGACATGCCACCAAGAAACCTTACTCAAGGTCCATAGTGGGTGCTACATTGGAGGTTATCCAAAAGAAGAGATCTGAGAAGCCTGAGTTTCGCGATGCTGCTAGGGAAGCAGCCCTCCTGAAATTAAGGACCGAATTAAGAAAACAAAGGATGAAAAGAAGGCAAAGAAAGCAGAAGTGATGGCCAAAACACAGAAGACACAGGGCAAAGCTAATGTTTCTAGGGGAGCTGCACCGAAAGGACCCAAGCTTGGTGGTGGCAGTGGCAAACGTTGAACTCTTTACGCTGTAAGCTAAGAAGAGTAGTATGCTTTAATGGTCTTTTAAATAGCAAGCCTGAGTAAAAGATAATGTTTGATTATTTCCAAAATTTTGAATGGATGAATTATTGTGGTTTACATTTTTCTTGCAAAAAAATGCCTCCTCTTGGTGCATACTCTCCAGAACATTTGAAGACTTCTCTATTCAAGTTCTAAACCTAAATTGAAGAGCCTTTATATTTCCAGCTGACTAGATTCTCTTATATCGTGTTATAGCCGCCCTTGTATTGTCTTGTTGCTCTTAGTTTGATCTGTATTTGTTCAATGTATCTGTTGTCCTTTGGGCTTAGTGTTATTTGGTTTTGATTCCTTGCATTCGGGACTTTCTTCTTTGAACCTAGAGTTCCTTTTGGTTAAATTGTTGCTACTAGATTGGAGATGATGAGAGTGCTCCGGAGGTGTCAACCTAGTTGAGATGTCTTGGTGCACTCCTTGATCCTTGGGATACTTTATTTTGTATCCTTTTGTTAATTGAGATTTCGTCTCAATTCATTATATCAATAAAAGAGAATTGTTTCCTTTTTTTAAAAAAAAAAGTATCTAAAACAATCCTAATCAAGTAAAGCAACATAGGAACAAAAATAAAAGACACTTAAAGAAGAACAGTCTCTTAAAAAGAAAGAAAAAGGCTCTCCCAACTGAAACTTTCAGATAATTTGTAATCACTAATATATTGAGCTATTGTCTCAATTCATATATTAATGAAAGAGATTTGTTTGCTTTAAAAAAAATTTGTAAGCAATAATATAAGTTGTGGCTGAAACTTAATTTGATCCTGTTGCAACTTATTGTTTGTTTAGGTTACTTGCACATGCGAAGATTGAGTCTGTGAAATCAAAAGAAGCAGCTGAACAGAAAAGACTGAAAAAGAGTAGCTGGTTTTCATTTCGATGGTTTGTTAAAATCTTACTCCCATATTGATTCAGATCATATTTCCTAATGCTATAATTACATTTTATTTTGAGAAAATAATTCTTTTTTTAATCTTAGCAATTTATAGTGGTTTTCATATCATATTAGGCGTGCAAATTCTGAAGACACTTCTGATGGGGATGCTTCGGGGGGATCACATTTAGGTGTAGAACAATTGACTAAAGAGGAATGGCAGGCAATTAATAAGTTGCTGAGTTACCAGCAAGATGAGGACTCACCATCACATTCTGGGAAGGATGCGCAGAACATGGTACAGTTTTTGTTTACAGTATCGATTAATCAGGCTGCTGCAAGAATCATTAACATTAATCAGACTGAGATTGTTTGCGGAAGATTTGAGCAACTTTCTGTGTCAACCAAGTTAAAACAGCGCAGCACCTACTGTAACGTATTACTGAAATTTTATGGTTTATCTGCTCCGGAAGGTTCACTTGCTCAGGTTTGTTTGCATCTTGATCGGTTTGAGACGATATAATGTTTATTTCATTGTTGCTGATGGATCTTTTCCTTTTAGTTTTTAGAATTTTACATTTAAATTGATTTTTTTAATAAGAAGAAATAAGACTTTCGTTAATGATTGAAATGCTAGGAAAGAGTGCAAGAAAATATCCGCGAGAGATAACTGCAAAATAGACAGAGGGAAAGCTATAGCTCGACCCTGCAAAAATATCCCCAATTATTTTAAATATCATTAAATAGAATATCCATAATTTAGACAAGGAATACATGAGAAGCCTTGATCGTTCTTAAAATTATTTTGTCAAGGTTTGTACTCTAGGATTTGTTTTTCATTTTGTTTTGGACGAGATATGAGTTTTTGAAAAACAATGATCTGTTTATTAATTCTGAAAAAGGGATTTGTGAAAAAGTAAAATAGTCAACTTTTTTAAGCATGGTTCTAAAACAACTCTGAGTGAATTCTGTATTTTAAATATTTAAAATAAATTAAAATAAGAGCTTTCGAACAATGTAAACTATTCAATGTAGGATATTTAGTTTTTAGACAATTTGTTGATTTTTGTATCTTGTAAATATTTGGACTTGTTTTAAAAATGAAATTCCAGATCTAAACAGACATGCTCTTATAGCTAATTTTTGTTTGTTTTGTTCTCTGTTATTGAAAAATGTTTTTAAACGATACTCCTGTGTAATTTATCATTACATTGATTAAAATTTTTGTTTACTTTAAAATTTTTTTCCTTTAAGGACAAGAATATAAACTTTTTTTTGAAATAATGAAAAGAGAATATGATTGTGTTAGAGTGTTGATCTGTTATTTAATTTACCTTCACCCATTAGCTTAAGCTTTTATATTGTGTTAGAATTCTTTTATATATTCAATTTCCTTTTATTATTATTATTTTTTTTATATTTTGATTTATTTTTGAAATCTTGGCTTAATATTTAACAAAATTAGAGGATGATTGTTTTAAATAGCAAAACTGCTGGAAATATTTTCAAATTTAGGAATATGTCACTGTCACACTGATAAATAGTGAGAGACATTGATAGATATCTATCATTGTCTATATTTGTAAATAAGGTGACTCATTTTGCCATATTTTGACATTGATAGATATCTATCATTGTCTATCACCGATAGACAGTGACATTTTGTTATATTTGTAAATAAGTTGACTCATTTTGCCATATTTGAAAAAAAACCCAAAACTAGATCATAATTTTATTTTTCTATTTGTATAGTTTGGATATGAGAATAATACTGTACTAGGAGCTGTCTCAATTCATTTTATCAATGAAAGAGACTGTTTTCTTTTCAAAAAAAAAGTTTGGATATGAATTCAGTAACAATTTTTATAAAGTACCTATTTTTGAAAAATAACAAAAAAAAGGCCATGGTTTTAAATTATTCCTAACATTGACACTTTTGTATTTATTAACTAATTTAAATCCATAAAATAAAAATTAATAAGTAGTTTTCATTATTATTAGGTAGAGCGCTTGAATCTTATATAGTCCTTGATGGAGGTTTCTTCGTGATTTTACTTTCAGAATTTTAATGTTAAATTCTGTTTTTATGTTAAAAAATTGCTTCCGTAGCATTTAATGTTTAATTATTTTCTGTCGTGCATCTTATTATTACGATAGCAAAGATAATTGTTTCTGGTCAAAATTGTTTAACAGAGTGTCTCTAGCGAGCAAAAGGCAAATGCATTGGCTGCTAGCTTTATACACATGCCAGTTGGGGAAAATATTGACTGGAGGCTATCTGCGACCATTTCTCCATGCTATGTGACGGTAACTATAAATTTTTGGCATCGTTATTCAGTTTTTATCATCCTCTGTCTTTTGAGTTATAGTCAAAGTTTCCTTTGTTTGTAATTATAACCTAACCCAAATTTGTACTAGTTGGGCTTCTTTTTTGTAATTTTTTTGTGTGGGAATACCTCATCTCTCCCTCCTTTTGTATCGTTCTTTGTGATGTTTCTTACCAAACAAAAAGTTTCCTTTGTTTGCAAAAGAATATTGCTGTCTGCTTGTAATTGCATTTATACTTGGATTCAAGTGATGCATTTCTTTCTTTCCATTTTTTATTATTGTTTTTCTTAATGTGATGATATTGATTGCTTGAGTTCTCTAGACATTTGCTATCATGACTATTTAAGGTCATTATTGGTTCATTAGTAAGTGTTCTGGAAGGTTTCAAAGTCTGCAAGGATAACTTGCCCCTGTCTCATCTTCAGTTTGTAGATGATACTATCGTTTTCTATTCAGGTCCTGAGCGACGCTTGTCTGCTTGCATTAGTCTTTTTAATTTTCTGAATGAAAATTTTCGTTTCTTGTTAAAAAAAATTATGCAACAATGAAATAGCATTCTTGTTTCTTTGGCCTTTTCAGTGTGAATTTCCATTTCCTTGAACTTTTGAGTTTTTTCTTAACTCCTTTTTCTATGTTTACATAATAGCCCTCTCAAGTGGAAACTGGAAGGGTTTGAGTTGGGAAAAATGTAAAGGAACAAATAGTAGTTTTCTTTTATATCCACGTGCTTATGATTTTCATAAAATTTTATTTCACTTGTGCAGATTTTTATGGACAGCTGCGATCGTTTTTTAGAGTTTTTGAGGAGGAGTAATGAAGTTAGCCCCACTGTTGCATTGGAAACTGCAGCAGCTTTGCAGGTGATCTTGTCTAAATAACTTTCCACCGTCATTTTTTGAACTAAACTTATAGTACTTGATCCAAAGTGCAGGTAAAATTTGAGAAAGTGACTCGTAGAGCGCAAGAGCAATTTCAGACTGCGCTAGAGGAACAAAGCAGGTAACTCAATTTCACTTTTATTTAGGGAAGAAATGAACTTATACCCTAAAACTATGGACGTTATATCAATTAAAATGCCAAACAAATAATTATGTTATACCAATCCCTTTGTTTAGAGGAAACAAACATTTCATTGATAGTGTGAAATGATTTTTTTGACAAGAAACAACTCCTCATTGACATAATGAAAAGGAATAAATGTTAAGAGATACAAACTCCCAAAAGGAGTGAAAAAAGAAAAAGAAAAGAAAATATAAATAACCAATAGAAAAGGAATAAGGTGCCGTTAGGCAAGTGCTTGATTGAAGAAGCTCATCTTGGCATTTTAACTTTTGAGTCTAATGCTCAAAATACAAGATATTAAGGATAAAACTTAAAAATAAAGAAAAAGAGAATATAAAGTTAAACAGGAAAAATCACTCCAAATCGGACAAATATCTTGAATAGAATAATTAGCAAAAGACTTGGGTAGAAAGCATCAGGAAGAGGTAAGAAGACGAGCTGAACCCAACCTATCAAGCCAAGAAAGTGATTCATCATGAAAAACCCTTTGATTACTTTCAAACCAAATTTTAAACAAAAGAGGTTTAATTGCATTGGACCATAAGAGGTGAGAGTGAGAAGCCAAGTATGGGCCAACCAAAATCTAAATGATATCTTGGCGGTTTTCGAGGTGCAAAGACCCAAGTTGCCTCACCTCTCGCTGTAGGTGAGCGCCCTTGGTTGTCTTGGTAGTGGTTGTCTTGTTAGCACTAGAGACAGTAATTTCCCATAGATTTATTGTGTAAAATTCTCAGATTATTTCAAACCATATTTATGAAAGAGGAGCTTTCACTGTGTTTGACCATAAAAGCTTTGATTTTAATGCCAAGGAAGGGCCAACCAGCAAATGGAGAATGTTGTCCTTAAAAAAAATTGTAAACACCCATTGACCATTAAAATTTGATATTAAATTCCATTCCACCAGCGTTGTCTTGAATATGAGCAACCAAAGCATTAAATGCAGCAAAGCATCATTCTTTGCCGCAAAGAGGACAAACTGATGGGGAAATGCAATGAGAAGACTTTTTTCTTTTATAGCCTCTTTTCAATGAGAAGCATTGGTCTTTTTTCATTATAATCAATGAAAAGCCTCTTTTTCTTAAGAAAAAAAGAAGGGTTTTTTTCTTTGAACGACTTGAGAGCAATTTAATGAGCCATCGATCATCACCCAAATAGAATATTGATGCGCTTGGGACACTTGGACTTCCATATGGCTGAATAAATCTCCTTATTCATAGGGGAGGATGCTGCCAAATACTTTTACAGAGATTTCACAGTAAAACTACTAGAAGGTTCAAGGGACTGGCTTCTTTGATCCAGGAATGCCCACTTTCTTTTGCACTAAAATTCCCAGCATATTCTGAAAATCCAGCATCTTTTCAGAAAGGGACTTAAATCTCAAGGACTGATATGTGGGATTCTCAACTTCTATCATAGAATGTTGATTTCTTAAAACGTAATCCTAGTAGAGGACCTCAATTGACTCAATTATGAAAGTTTAGGGTCTTATGCGATTATATTTTGAGTTTTAATTGATACAACCTCAAAAGTATGGGGGTATAAACTTATTTGTTTCCTGTTATTTATGTTGAATATAATAAAAAAATCTTTATACTACTAATGGTTGATGGTGCACATCAGTTGTTGGTGAATCATTTTTATCCCAACTGTTTTCATTTTTGAGACTTCTGCCTCTGAATATTCTCATTCTTTTAGTATTTGTTCCAATTTTGTGTTCCAGATTTGCTCTAGATATTGATCTCGATGCCCCAAAAGTTCGAGTTCCTATCAGATCATGTGGCTCTTCCAAATGTGATAGTCATTTCCTTTTGGATTTTGGTCATTTTATGCTGCGAACCATGGTATCTTCAAGTTTGCTTTGCTCTTCCAACGGTGTATTGTTTTGTTTTATCTTCAAGTTTCTTCCCTTTGTTTAAGGCTGTTTTCAAATATAGGAAAATGAATCAAAATATTTACAAATATAGCAAAATGTTATAATCTATTTGTGATAGGTCGCTATAGACTACTATCTCTGTCGATCATGACATAGTTGGTAGTCTATCGTGGTCTATGACAAATAGATTATGATATTTTGCTATTATTTGTAAATATTTTCAACAATTTTGTCATTTAGAATAATTTCCCCTATGTTTATGATATTTCATCACAGGGTTCCCAGACTGATGAACGAAGACATAGTTTATATTCTCGGTTTTTTATATCTGGAAGAGATATTGCTGCATTGTTCAGGGATTGTGGTCCTGAATGTCAGGAATGCTCAGATTATAGTAATCAACCCATTGTTTCTCCTTTACCAAGGGAGGAATCTCACAACGTTTATCCTCTTCTTGATAAGTGTGGAATGGCAGTTATAGTAGATCAGGTGACTGTTTCTGCTTGTTCTCCCAGGTTCTAGTATGGATTTCACACTGCACATTGTCTTTCTTTTTTGGTTTAAAGAAGATGTATGTCTTTATCTGTGATCTAATTTCTTTTTGCTTTTTGGTTCAAGATAAAGGTACCTCACCCAAGTTACCCATCTACACGAATCTCTATTCAAGTGCCTAACCTTGGCATTCACTTCTCACCGGCAAGATACTGCAAACTCATGGAATTATTAAATACGATCTATGGTAAAATGGAGACTTATAGTCAACACTCGGATACAGGTGGTAATTTTCAACCTGTACTTGCTCCTTGGGGTCCTGTGGATCTCACTGCTGATGCAAGAATCCTAGTGTGGAGGGTATGGCTTTAATTAATAAAAAGAAATGAATCCTCGCACTTTTTATAACTTAGCCATTTATAATTGTTTAATAATATTTGTTTCAGGGTATAGGCAATTCAGTGGCTCAGTGGAAGCCTTGTTATATTGTGCTGTCAGGCTTGTATATATACGTTTTGGAGTCGGGAAAGTCCCAGATCTACCAACGCTATTTGAGGTTTTTCTTTTGGTTCCTCTCTTATTTGTTTTCTTGGCTCTTTGGTTTTCATTTTTGAATGTTAGCTAGGTTCTCAATTAACTTGTTAGACTATCAATGAGTTATCTTGCAAACCTTATTATCATCAAAGCAAAGTTTAGTTATTGGTTAAAAAAAGTTATTAATTTATATTACATTTGGGATATTACAGTGTCGCTGGCAAGCAAGTCCATGAAGTTCCACCAACGAGTGTGGGTGGGTCGTTGTTTTGTATTGCGTTGAGTTCTAGAGGCATGGACATTCAGAAGGTATGTTTAATTGATTTGAGGTGTTGTGGGATAATTTGTTTTTTTTTTTTTTTTTTTTTTTTTTTTTTTTTTTTTTTTTTTTTTTTTTTTATTTT
>QLSR01000057.1:1900927-1948732 GCA_031780015.1 Citrullus colocynthis
TTTTTTTTTTTTTTTTTTTTTTTTTTTTTTTTTTTGTCTTTTTTGTAATTTTACTTCAAATGCACTGATGATAATTGTTTTGTTCATTCATTTATTTTTTACGAGGAAATGAAAATTTTCAAAGAACTTGTGAAATGTTTCTTGCTTGAATAAATTTTTTTGATAGATATCTCTAGATTTTGAACTTTTTGTATTTTAAAATTCTCCGGTTGTTTCCTCTATTGCATCCTTAGTTATTTAGAGTTCTTTTAGTTGTCAATGATCATGGATTCAAGAGTCTATGTGGAGAATAAGTATTTATTCATTCCATTATCTAATGGAGGTTCACGTTGGAGGAAAAAAGAGAAGATCAAAGCTTCGATATTTTTCATCCTTGGAATCAACTTCAGTAAATTGAAGAGGCCATCATGTAGATTAGTGTATCCTCTGAAGGCTAATTTCTTTGGGTAATCTAGTGGAGATGTGGGTACTTGCTGAATCTTGAAGAAGAATAATAAATTTGGTTTTTGTGTTGTTGTCTATAATGGAAGGGTTGGAAGAACTTAGGTTTTTTTGTATGAATGGCCCCTTTTCTGAGGCCAAATGAAAAATGGGTACCTTTATGAAATTGAATGAAGAGTGGCCTTCTGCTTGCGTCAACACCCTGTGAATTTACCTATTCGACCCTGAAAACCATCTATGCGCTGCAATTTAGAAGTTGTCTCGAGACTCGATAGTCGATGCTCGATGCTTGATGTTCTACGCTCTATGTTATATGCTCTATGCTATATACTCGCTATTCGATCCTCGCTACTCGATTACTTGATACTCGATGCTCGATGCTCTATGCTTACATTCTATGCTTCATGCAGAAGTTCACTTGATGCTCGATGCTCATGTTTGATGCTTGGTGCTTGATGCTTTACGCTCTATGTTGTACGCTTTGTGCTCGATCAGAAGTTCATTTGAGATGCTCCAATGCTCTATACCCTATGTTTCATGCTAGATGCTTAATGTAAAGAAACACAGAAAAAAAGAAGAAACGTAAAAAAAATAGGAAAAAAAAAGGAAGAAATGCAAAAAAAAGAAAAGGACATTGAGGATGAATTCATCCAATTCTATGTCTATATATGTTTATCTATATTTTATATAGTGTGTGATTTTTAAAAGAAAAGCTTTCATTTATTTATTGCCTCGGACTCCAACCCCAAAGTGCTATTATGCCTTTTTTTTTTTTTTTTTTTTTTCCTTTTTNGGAAAAAAAAAGGAAGAAATGCAAAAAAAAGAAAAGGACATTGAGGATGAATTCATCCAATTCTATGTCTATATATGTTTATCTATATTTTATATAGTGTGTGATTTTTAAAAGAAAAGCTTTCATTTATTTATTGCCTCGGACTCCAACCCCAAAGTGCTATTATGCCTTTTTTTTTTTTTTTTTTTTCTCCTTTTTGTATTGTTTTAAAGTAAACAACACTTTTCATTGATATTGGTAAAGAGCAACACTTTTCATTTGCTTTATTGTGAACTTTAAAAAACACTGACTGTAGCTTGAAGGAGAAGAAATACTGCATTGACTAATTGAATCATATAAAATTGCATTAGCAGCTACATTTTTCTCCTTTCAGCATTTCTAATGATTTATACTTCTCTAGGCTTTGGAATCTTCAAGTACCTGGGTGATAGAATTTCAGAATGAAGAGGAGAAGGGCTTTTGGATAAAAAGACTTTTACAAGCGACATATCTAGCTTCTGTATTACTTTTACTTTCAAATTCTAATATGTTCTTCGTTTTATCACTTACAGTATTCTCCTTCCTGTTACTTATAAGCTACTTATTATTGTTATATACAGGCTCCTCCATCGATGGATATACTTGGTGAAACGGGTGATGATGCATCTCAGCTGATTGAGCGTCACACACCTAATATGAAGGCAGCGAACCTTGTTATAAATGGAGCATTAGTGGAAGCTAAGTTGTTGATATACGGGAAGGTACAAGTGAGTTTTCTACTTCCTCTTCTGTTAAATACTGACTGTCGGTGGTATCATACGGGAAGGTAATATATGGTATTTTCTTTGGTGACATTAGAGGTTGATAGTTGTTTTAAGGTTTCTTTTAGGAGAGTGGATGAAATTTTAACATTTGCTTTCCATCCAGTTGGTTGAGCAATCTAATGTCTGCCCATTATTTTGCAGACTGGAGATGAAGTTGATAATAAACTTGATGAGATTCTGATTCTTGAGCTTCTTGCTTCTGGAGGAAAGGTTGGTCTAGCCTCATTAATGTATAGTTTCTGCCTGGTTATAAATTTATTTTTCATGACTTTGTTTCTTTTCCTTTTATTTTTACTGTAAGTAAAATGTTAAGAGTTACTTTAGGATATAAGGTCTTCTAAAGACTGGAGGATAATCTAATTGTAGAAACTGATGAGGAGAATCCTGTGATTATATTATTAATTTATTAATTGTTTCTTCATTGTTTGCTTGATAAATTAATTACAAATGATTAGCTATGCTATTTGGTTTCTTCACCTTTGATTTGGATTGATTTTATTCTCCTGCTTGGTCATGTTTTTTTTTTTGTGTATTTTTTTTGAAACGAAAGGAAACTTTTCATTGCTATAATGAAAAGATAATACCAAATACAAAATAGAGGATCAGGAGGTGAACTTAGGCATCTCAACTAGGTTGACACCCTCTTAGCACCCACATCATATCCATATAGCAAATAACTAGATGTCCAATGTCCATGTCTACAAATAACCAGAAAATGACAAAGCAATCAAGAAAACCCTGCAAATACAACTAACATAGTCCTACCAACATCTAAGTTCGAACAATCCATGATAGCTAATTAAGAAAAACTATAATTAACAATCTTGCTTGAGAAACACACTCCAGTTTAGGCTTATGTCTTGCACTGAGTAATCTTCAAAGAACTTGGAGAGGGAACATCATGATGAGGCGTTTAGCCTTGCTGCCTCAAATCGATTTGGCCAATGTGTTGCTTTACCATGGAAAACCCGTCGATTTCTTTCGAACCATGAATCCGATAACAATGCTTTGATGGCGTTGTTCCAGAGTAATTTGGGGCCCGACGACAGCAAAATCTGCACAATATTGTCTCTAAAGGAATTACCAAAAAACCCAACTTGCACCAAAGATGTTTAATAACCTTTGGCGGCATTTGATCGTGTATGGGCGGTCAAAAATAAATGTTGCTGGGTTTCACTTGCTGCCAGGCGGAAATGACAAACTGTAGGGGACAGGCATTGAGATGGAATTTCTTTGTAGTACCTCCAAGCAGTTCAAAGCACCAAAGATCATTGTCCAAATTGTAATGTCAAGTCGGTGGGGGCTTTTGGTCTTCCAAATTGCCTTTTCCAATCTTCTCTCTAATGGAGAAGAGATTTTGGGATGGTTCACCAATGACTTAACCGAGAATGTTCCCGCAGATTCTAGTGTCCAAGAACATTTATCTAGACTGTCCAAAACCATTTTCCCTGATATCATCTTATTAAGGTTCTGAAATTCAGTTGTTTGCGGAAGAAAATTGGCCAAGAAAGGTGACTGCTGTCCCAATGGTCTGCAACAGACCCTTGAGGATTAATGGCAACCTTGAATAATTTGGGGAATAATACATTCAATGGCAGTTTGTCAACCCATGAGTCCATCCAAAATCTGATTCTACTGCCGTTGCCAAGCTTGTATGTTGCTAGGGCTTCTACTTTAACCCATGTTCGTGATATATTGATCCAAGGGCTTCTAAGGCATAAATTGACTTTCCCATATGTATGCCAATTAAACAAATCTTTGACATGAATGCTTCTAATGACTTGGTGCCAAAGTGAAAACTCTTTGTTAAAATATCTCCATCCCCATTTGGCTGATAGTACCAGATTTTCAACCTTTAAACCACTAAGTCCGAAACCTCCATCCTTTTGATTTCAAGCTACTACCTCCCATATAATCAAATGATTTAGTTTCCCACATTTGTGTCCCTCCCAAAAGAAGTTTCTCATCAAATGCTCTATTGAATTTACTACCTTTTCCGGCGTGAGAAAAGAGTACATGTAGTAAGTAGGGAGATTAGATAGGATGGACTTACTGAGTGTGGCTCTTCCCCCTCTTGATAAATTGTATCTTCTCCATTTGTCAAGCTTGATTTGAATTTTGTCTATGACTGGCTGCCAGAAGGATACCCTTTTTTGATAACCTCTCAAGGGTAACCAAGATACATGAAAGGCAGATTATCTACTTTGCAATTCAACCTGTGCTACTGTGTTGGTTTCATGATCTTCCACATTTACTCCAATTTCTCCCAATTAACCTTTTGGCCTGAACACCATTCAAAAAATTCTATAATCTGTTTTAATTTATCTAGCATCACTGTGTCATACTTGCAGAAAATCAGAGTGTCATCCGCAAACTGTAAGATAGAGACATGAATATTTTCTTTCCCAACCAAACATCCTTCATATATGCCTTTGTCATGAAGTCTTGCTATCAACGAACTCAGTACTTCACTTACAAGAATTCTCTTATCATTTCGTAGAAAACAAGCCACCCTTTTTATCAAGGCCAGCAGAAATACACAAAATTCAATGCTCACATTTTAAGATCTCACGAAGACATAAAATAAACAATCCGGCAGATAGTGGAGGGGACTGCAGAGTTAGAGAAGATGCGATTGTTTCTTTTCATTTAGAGGACCTTGATTGATGAATTTCATTTAGGTTATGTTTCAACTGAAATAGTAATATTTCCTTATATTTTGAGCATTAGTTTCTTTTCATTTCTTCAATGAAAAATTTCGTTACCTCTTAAATAAAAAGGTGGAATAGTAATGTTTGTGAGACCTTGTTCGAAATTCCTGTTTCATTTTCCTGTTTTCAGTAATAGTTTCTACTTGTGGTGGGGGCTTGTTACTTTATGTTCCCCTACACCTTTGCTTGAACACAAAGGAAGAAACTGAGGCTGAAAGAACAGTTTTATTTATTTATTCTCTATATGCTTCTTTTCAATTTACAATTTTTGCTGAACATGCAGTTGTATGTTGTTCCTTCTTAGGATGATATTGTCAGGTTTGATATTTTACCTGGATACTTGTATGACACTCTAAAGTTTTACAAAAAATAAAAAGCCAGATACTTATGTCGTGATTTACAGGTCCACATAATTCTTGGTGATGATGATCTCTCAGTCAAAACGAAACTGCATTCCTTGCATATTAAGGATGAACTTCAAGGCCATTTATCGACAAGTTCACAGTATTTAGCTCGCTCTGTGCTATCAAATGAGAAATTATCTTCTTCTCCTGGAACATTTGATCCTAATGGGATACGAACGCCTACTGCAATTATTGAGGAGGATGATAGTTTTAAGGATGCATTGCCTGATTTTTTATCTCTATCTGATGTTGGCAGTTACGAGTCCTCTGGACGTGAGTCTACTGAAACCATATTTAATGAAAATGATATAGGCAAAGGGAAGGGCATATCTAGTGACATATTTTATGAGGCAGAGGACAGTGAAGATTCTAACTTTGTGGCTGTAACCTTCTTGACGAGGGGCTCAGATTCACCTGATTATGATGGTATAGACACACAGGTACCAGTATGATGGTGGTAATAGTTGATTATTTTGTCCAAAATCATGTTTAGTCACAATGCTAATTAACATAAATGAAACATTTCAGATGAGTATTCGCATGTCAAAAATGGAATTCTACTGCAACAGACCTACTCTTGTTGCATTAATTGGTTTTGGTTTGGATATAAGTTCGTCAAATTATGTTGAAGTTAGCACAGACTTGCCCAGCTCTTCGGAAGATAAGCCTGTTATGGATAGAGAAAAGGTGGAAGAAAAAGGCCGCGTTAAAGGATTGCTAGGATATGGCAAAAGTCGTGTCGTATTCTACTTAAACATGAATGTTGACAGTGTTTCTATCTATCTTAACATGGAGGATGGATCTCAGCTTGCAATGCTTGTGCAGGAGAGCTTTTTACTTGACCTTAAGGTGGGTACAATATATCATCAAGAAAAGTTTTCGTTTCACCCTATGCACATAAATTAGTTTTTAGTGGTCCACTGCTATCTTCCCGAATTAACTTTTTCCATGGAAAATTGAATTTTTGTCCTTAGTGTTTCACTTGAATTGAGTTTTAAAACACATTTTTTTTCTAAACTTTTGCAGAATTGATAAGCCATTAGCCTCTCTCTCATTTATAGTACTGAAAAGCTCTCTGACCTTTTATTTATTTATTTATTTATAATAAATTTTATTATACACTTAGGGTGTGAAATCTAAATTTTGAATTCCTTATGGACGGGGTTTTATTTTTTCTTTGGGTACTAGTTTCAAAGATAAGAAAAAAAGCAGGAAGAACAATAGGAAGAAGGGGAGGTTAAATGGATTAATTTAGTCGAAGGTGTGTTGACATTTTTCTTTTAAAAAGTATTTAATTTGTGTTTCAGCCTTCTTCTTCTTCTTTTTTTTTTTTGTTTGTAAAAGAAATGAGTCTCTTAATTGAAATAATGAGTTGAGACTAATGCTCAAGTTACAAAGAGGGATATAAGAGCACAAAAACCTATGGATTAGTGAGTGCACCCATACATCTCAACTAGGTTGGCACCCCTTTAACACTCTCATTATCTTCGACCAACAAGCAAAACATCCAAAGGCCAATAAGCAATCCAAGAGAGCAAAAACACACCCCGAATACAAAGGGGCAAAACAAAACTAGAAATTGCAAGTAGATAAACTCTACCAATACAAGAGGAACCAAAAGGAAATAAACAACAATGCAGTAGAAAACATAAACTACTAAGCTGGAAAATGAATGCCCTCCAACTTAAGCAAAGATCTTGGATGGAGAAATCTGCAAAGGAGCTAGAAAGGGTGCACCAAGAAGAAGCGTTAAGTGGAGCTGTCTCATCTGTCTAATCAAGGAGTTGATTTGTCATGGAAAACTCTTTGGTTCCTCTTAAACCAAATTTCAGCTAGTAAAGCTTCGACGACATTAATCCAAAGAAGCTTGGGAATCGATTTCAGCCTTGTACCAACCAAAATCTGCAAAACATTATCTTGAAATACATTGCCAAAAGCCCAGTTTAAGTTAAATAAATCAAATAATCGAGATCAACATTTATTAGCATAACAACAATCAAAAAACAAATGCTGAAGATCCTCTTGGTCCGCCAAGCATAAGCAAAAGCCGAAGGGGATAGATAGTGAGAAGGAAGTTTTCTTTGTAAAACTGAGGAAATGTTTAAGGACCTAGAAAGCATGATCCAAACTGTAATGTTTACTTCTGGGACTCTTGGACTTCCAATGTGCTTTCACTAGCAGTTTATCTAAAGGGCAGGCCAAAGAAAGGTGGGTAACAAGGGACTTCACCGAGAACTTACCATTGCCCTCAAGAGACCAAATGCGTCTATCGGAATATGGCTCCCCCTTTTGTATGAAATAAGGCCGAGTACAATTTGAAAATCCAGTATTTCTTCTTCCTTTAACAGTCCTCGAAAGAAAATGGACCATGAGGAAGAGGAAGAATCCCAATGTTCTGACACAGAACCATTAGGCTTGAAGGCAACAGATGATCAGAGGTGTGTTATCTAGCCAAGAATCAAGCCAAAAGGCAATCTGGCAGCCATTGCCAAGCTTAAAATCATCCAAGGTGTCAACTTTCAGCCAAGATCTTGAAATACTAATCCGACTTACACTTGCCTTCCCAGCTGCATGCCAATTGAAGTTGCTTCTACCATGAATACTTTTTACCACTTTGCACCAAATAGCATTTTCTTCATTCATAAACTGAAAGCCCCATTTAGCTAATAAATCCGAATTTCTATTTCCTAAACCATGTAGGCGAAGACCTCCATCCTCTTGGGAGTGAGTGACAAGCTCCCATTTAACCAAGTGATTCATTTTACCACCATTATACCGTTCCCAAAAAAAAAATTCCTCATAATGCGCTTCAGAATTGATATAACTTTTTTAGGCATTAGGAAAGAAGACATGTAATAAGTTGGTACATCCTCCTAATGGTAAACCAAGGTACATGATAGCTAGGTGCTCTACCTTACATTTCAAGCTGGCTGCCGCTATGAGTAGTTCATTATCATCAATGATGACCCCACATAATGCAGAGTTCTCCCAATTTCTCTTTTACCTGGATCACCATTCGAAAAGCTCAATAGTTTTTCTTAAATTCTTGAGCATTCCATCTTCACGATTGCATAAAATCAGTGTGTCATCCCCATATTGGAGTGAAGATATATGCACTCGGTCCTTCCCCATTATTTTTTTTTTTTGAAATGGAAACAAGCCTCTTCATTAAGATAATGAAATGAGAAAAATACAATGGGAGAAGAGAAAAAGTACAAGAAATCAAGGGATACAAAGGAGCAAGAGCTCAAAAAGCACAAGCATAAAAACAAACAGCAAAAGACAAAAAGGAATTGCAGAAAAACCGAAGGAAACTTAACAAGGTTAACACCCCTATAGCTTCCTTAGTAAGTCCTTAGGATTGGAAGATGAACGCACGCCAGTTTAAGCATAAGTCTTGAGTAGAGAAGTCTTCAAAGAGTTTGGATAGAGAACACCAAGAAGAGGCGCTTAAGCGGGCAACCTCGAAACGCTCCTGCCAAGAGAAAGATTTGTTGTTGAAGACCTTTTGATTTTGCTCGAACCAAATTTCAGCAATCTGCTTTAACCATGTTGATCCAAATCAAAAGAGGTCTCTTTTTGAGCTCTGGACCGACCAAGAGACTAATAACATTACTTTTAAGGTCTTCATGGAAAGTCCAAGCAAGGTTAAATAAGGATAGAAGTTTCCACCAGCAGCATTAGCGAAAGTGCAGTCAAAGAATAGATGCTGCAAAACTTCAATTCCAGCTAAATATAATAGGCAGACCGAGGGGGAGAGACAATGAGAGGGGAGCTTCCTTTGCAAGATGGTTGAGCAGTTTAGGGACCCGTAAATTATAACCCATAACTGAATGTTAACTCTCCTGGGGCATTTAGATTTCCACAAAGTTTTGAGAAATGGTTTATCCAATGAAACATGAGAGGATAGAAAGTTGGATAGTGATATGACAGAAAATTTTCCTGAAACTTCCAAAGACCATAACTTTCTGTCCGGACTAAATCCTACTTGATAATTGCTGAAGTAAGTCCTGAAACTCAACGATTTCTTCCCCATTTAGGCTGTGGCGGAAGGTCCTTCCCCATTATAAAGTTATTGAACTTTCCTTTTTCATGTAGTCTCGCAATTAAAGCACTTGGCACTTCGCTAACTAGGAGAAAAATGAAAGGTGATAAGGGGTCACCTTACCTTATTCCTCTAGTAGCATGGATTCTCCCTATTGGTCTTCCATTTATAAAAATTGAGAATTTTGATTAGAGACCCAACCCATGATCAGTTTAACCACCTCAGTGTATAAGGTTGTGGCCAAGGTTCTTGCAGAACGCTTGAAGAAAGTAATGCCTTCTATCATTGCCCCCACTCAAAGTGCTTTCATAAAGGGAAGACAAATTTTAGACCCGATACTCACTGCAAACGATGTAGCTGAAGAATATAGATCCAAAAAGAGGGTTGGATATTGAAGTTGGATTTGGAGAAGGCCTTTGATAAAGTTGATTAGGAATTCTTGGAGAGGATTTTAAATATGTAACAATTTTCATCCTAAATGAATTTCTTGGATTTTAGGTTGTGTTAAAGATTCAAGATATTCAATTTTCATAAATGGTAGACCACGTGAATGAATACTTGCTTCTTGAGGACTTCGACAAGGGGATCCTCTATCCCGCTTTCTGTTTAGAAAAACAAATAGCCCAAGTGGCTTAGTTCAAGACCATTGAGACTCTTTATCCTCCTCTGGGACATTATCCTTTTGAAGATTATTAAAAGAAGAAGAGATTGTGGATTTTCAATCACTCCTTGAATTGATTTCTTCCAAAAGAGTGAATGAAAATTTGGATAGGCGCGTATGGACTTTAGAAGCGAGTGGGTCATTCTCGGTAAAATCCCTTTCAAGACATTTTTTATTTGCTGAAAAGAAAACACTCTTTTTCATTAATATAATGAAATGAGAAAAAATCTCATAGTACAAGAGATAATACTCATGAGAAAAGCCTAGGAATGGATCAGGGAGTGCACCTGGGCATCTGAACTAGGTTGACACCCCCTTAGCACTCTCATCATCTCCAAACTAATGCTAAACTTGATAAATGCCAAAAAGAGTACAAGAAGAACCAATAGTACAACTCATGAGGTACCCCGAATATAACGGGGGAGAGAACAAAAATACTCTAGAAGAAAAAAGAAGCAGTAAGGACAGTAATTCTGCTAAAGCTATGGAGCTGGAAAAATAAATGCCTGCCAATTTTCACAACGCACTTGAATGGGGAAGTCTTCATACACATGCACCAAGAAGAAACATTTAGTAAAATCACCTCCAACCTTTTTGACCAACTTGATTTTTTATCTTGAAATACCCTTTGGTTCCTCTCAAACCAAATTTCCACTAATAATGCCTTTATTGTGTTTGCCCAAATCAACCTTGGCCCCTTTTTTAGAAAAGGTCCAATCACAAAAATCATTACCAAATGCCGAATCCACTTCAAAAATAGTGAATATCTTCTACCAACAATTCATGACATAGGGGCACTGAAAGAAGATATGCATCGTGTCCTCTCCGTCTGTTGAATTTTCCAGCCGTGTGCCAATTATGAGGGCCTTTCCCATGAATACTCTTAACAATTTGGCACCATAAAGAATTTTCCTCATCCATATACCTCCAACCCCATTTAGCCAAGAGTGCTAGGTGCTCTTAGCCCTCCAAAACCGAGGTTCCCTTCTCTTTGTTGCTTTGTTACTAAAGTCCATTTTGCCAAATGGTTGATTTTACTTCCTTTGTGTCCTTCCCAAAAAAAGTTTCTCATGATTCTTTCCAACATGGATATTACTTTCTCTGGCATAAGAAACAAGGCCATATAATAGGTGGGAAGGTTTGATAGAACGGACTTACAAAGTGCGGCTCTTCCTCCTCTAGATAGATTGAATCTTTTCCATTTGTCGAGCTTTGCATGAATTTTATCAATCATTGGTTGCCAAAAGGTAACTCTCTTGGGATATCCCCCTAGTGGTAGGCTGAGGTAAATTAGAGGAAAAGTTCCAGCTTTGCAATTCAGTCTTGAGGCAGTAGAAAACAGCTTGTTCTCATCATCTGTATAATGCTGATTTTTCCCGATTTATTTTCTGACTGAAGACCACTAAAAAAACTCAACAGTTTGTTGAAGTTTGTCAAGCATACCATCATCATACTTGCAAAAAAGGAGGGTATCATCAGCATATTGGAGAATGGGGACATGAATCTGCTCTTTTCCAACCATAAAGCCTTCACGTTACAAGCTTTGTCCAATAGAGCACCCAATACCTCACTTATTAACAAGAAGAGGAAAGGTGAAAGCGGGTCTCCTTGTCTAATTCTCCTTAAGGCAAAGATCCTTCCCCTTGGTCTTCCATTAGTGAAAATGGAGAATTTTGTTTTTGTGATGCATCCCATGATCCAATTGATCCATCTATCTTTAAAGTTTTTACAGCGCATGATTTTTGGAGGAATTCCCAATCCACTCTATCAAAAGCTTTTTCTAGATCCAATTTGAGAATCCAACCTTTTTTCTTCTTGGCTCGATATTCTTCAACTACTTCATTGGCTATTAGAATTGGGTCTAGTATTTGCCTTCCTTCTATAAAAGCACTATGAGTTGGAGCAATTATACTAGGCATGACCTTCTTCAACCTTTCAGCCAACACTTCTGCAATTATTTTGTAAATGGAGGTTGAGCTTATTGGCCTGAAATCCTTAACTTGGACAGCATCTTCTTATTTCTGGATTAGGCTAATGAAGTTCTCTTGGATACAGGCATTGAGTATTCCATTGTTAAAAAATTGCTCGAATAAGCTCCGAACATCCCCCTTTACCAAGTCCCAATACTTTATGACCCTTTCAAGACATTTATCAGTGGCTTCCCCATTAGATAAATAGGTGTGCAGGGGTTTATGGAAGAATAGAAGTCCTAAAAAAGTAAATATCTTTGTTTGGATATTGCTTTTTGGTAAAGTGAACTGCTCCTTGGTTATGCAACAGAAACGGCCCCAATACTATCTTTCTCCCCCTCTCTGTCTAGTTGGAATTGAGGATCTAAAACACCTATTCTTTCTTTGTTCATTCTCTAGAAACTGTTGGGACCGATTGTTTGCAATATTTAACATTAGTTGGGCATTTGGAAACATTTTTCGAAAAATTATTATGCGGATTCTGCTAGGACCAACTGTGATCTCCAAGGCATCAATTTTATGGTCAAATGCAGTCAAACCTGTGTTAAATGAAGTTTGGTTTCAGAGGAATCAACGAGTTTTTCATGAAAAACAAGCAGGTTGGAGAGCTCGGTTTGATATTAGCTTGTTTAAATGCATCTTCTTGGAGTTGTCTTACAAAAGCTTTTGAAGACTTCTCAATCCAAGATCTCAGTCTCAATTGGAACGCATTTATTTTCCTTGTATAACATTCCTATTCTTTATGATGATGTTGCTGTATAGCTCATTTTCATTTTAATTGTCTTGTTGATCCTTGTAACAACTTCTAGAAGGATTGTATCATTCTAGAAGTTGCGTTTTCAGTTTCTGACTTGTATTATTCCTGGATATGATGTGGTGCTAAGGGGGTGTCAACCTAATTGAGATGCCCGGGTGCATCCTCTAATCATCAAGTTCTTTTGGTTTCCTTCTACTTGTATTATTAGATATTTTCACTATATCAATGAAAATTGTGTCTTTTTTTAAAAATAAGACCCAACCCATGATCTGGGAAATCCATTTGTGGTAAAATTTTTTCCTATTAAAACTTTCTCAAGAAAAACCCAATCCACACGGTCAAATTCTTTTTCCAAGTCAAGTGTCAAAATCCAACCTTTCTTCTTTTTAAAGCGGTATTCCTCCACCGCTTCATTAACAATTAGAACGGTATCTAGAGTCTGGCTTCCTTGTACAAAGGCACTTTGAGTAGAGGAATGATACAAGGCGTTGCTTGTTTAAGACGTTCTGCTAGCAATTTTGCCATGATCTTATAGGTTAAGGTGGTTAGGCTAATAGGCCTGAAGGTCCTTAACCAAAACATCTTCTTTCTTTTGAATTAAACATATGAAGTTCTCTTTACACAAGAATTTAGCTTCCCATTGTCATAGAAATCATCAAATAAACTCTTGAAGTTCTCTTGGAATAGCCCCCAAAATTTAATGAAAAATTTCACTGTAAATCTGTCTGGTCCTAGAGCTTTGTTTCTTTCTGATGCTTTTACAACTTTTCGTATCTCATCAATTTGATACTAGAAAGGAATTTTGAGCTTCCGAGATGATGGGTCAAAGAGATTGAGGGGAATAGATTTAGCACCAAGGGTGTTGGAGTTAAGTGAAGAGTAGAAATCCAATATTAAAGATTCAATCTCCCTGAAGGAGCTGATCGGAATACCTTGATCATTTAAAATTTCTAAAATCAGATTTTCCCTCTTCTTTGCTGCCAAGAAATGATGAAAGAATCTAGTGTTTTCATCCCCCAAGTTTAGCCAATTTAACTTTTTTGAATTAAATCCGTTTCCTCCATCCAGTATAGAGAGAGCAAAATCTTTTTTTGCCAAAGCTATCTACACCTTCATCATTTTCCCGAGTTTCCTCTGTTTCATAAATTTCAAGTTCTTTGATGCTCGCACTCACCACTGAGTCAACATCAAAATCTTGTTGGGTTGAGCGAGGAGAACTTGAAGTGTTGCTCGGGATATTCATTGGGCCTTTCGATACAATCAAATAGAAAGCCCCAAGGGTGCCATATTCTAGGAGCCCAAACTATGTGATTGAATAAATCCTCCTCTATCTGTTGCGGGTCGAGGACTCCTTCTCCTCCCCTTCTTCAAACTCCGATTCGTATTCTTCATAGAGAAATCTCTGATCAATGACAGAACAAGATCCATTTTGTATTATATCCAAGGGATTTTTGGGTTCGGGCCGAAGAAGCAATGTCACTGAATCATTATCAAATCGATTGCAATCTTTTTCTGCCCGTGAGGATCCCAATAGAGCGCCTTCTAGGCCATGAACTAGATCAGAATCTTTCTCAACGAGTCCATAAGAAGTGATCCCATTTTTTTCATCGGATTCGGGTAGAGACCAAAGGTCTTGAACGACCGATCCGGCAGAACAACTCAAAAGATAAAGAAGTATCATTAATTTGTTCATGCTCGTTCCAAGTTCGAAGTACCATTTGTACAAATAAGAACCCTACCTCGCACAAAATGGACATTTGACCCTGAGATTTTAAACTGAGAGTGAATAAAAGAGGGAGGCTAAGAGGAAGAATTAATTGACCTTTTGGTTTGATTCCTGGGGCTTGAATCTTTATGCAGCAGTTTTCAAGTAAATCAAGGTTCACAATTGCTTTTGGGTTTGGTATACGCAGCAGTTTCAACTGACCTTTTTGGTTCTTATTTAACTTTTTTGGTTCTTATTTAACTTCTTTTGAACTTCTTGTGAACAAAAAAATTTGGGTTTGGTGTATGATTTTGCCGCATGAATGAAGTTATAGTTTAAGATCAATAAATTATTACCAAGTTAGTTTCCAAAAATATTAAAACTTTAATTTTAAATATCAATTTCCAGTTGATGAGAGTTCTAAACTCAGGGACCAAGTGGAAGCTAACTCGACCTCTAATAGTAAAGTGTAGTATTTCGTAATTTAGTCGTTTTTTCATCTGACTGTTTACACAACTAATTAACAATTCTTGTATTATTAGTATATTATGTATGGCTGCCATTTTTAATATATGATTACAAAATTTTAAATACTTTGAGAATTTGCATCTCATTCTCACTTTTACCAACTTTCTAACTGGCATTATGCTTTTTAGATCCATCCAAGCTCTCTTTCAATTGAAGGAACTTTAGGGAATTTCAGACTTTGTGATATGTCTTTAGGAGAAGATCATTGCTGGGGTTGGCTTTGTGATATACGAAATCCTGGTGTTGAATCACTTATCAAGGTAACTTGCATCTTCTTAAATAGTTAATTGTTGCATTAAGACTTCTGTCTGATGTTTTGCTCATTCTCACATGTAGACTTCGAATGATCCTTTTCTTCTCTTTTTCTCTTTAGTTCAAATTTCATTCCTATAGTGTTGACGATGACGACTACAAAGGATATGATTACAGTTTACATGGTCGACTTTCTGCTGTCCGCATAATTTTCCTTTATAGATTTGTTCAAGAGGTAAAGGAAAAATTTCTCATATTTTTCGTTTATAAATTCTTGTTGTAAATCAGTAATATTAATCTATGGCGTACAATTGTACATAACTGAAACTTCTTATTATAATTATTTATAATTTTGTGTGTAATTTTCCACTTCTGTAGATTACAGTTTACTTCATGGGACTAGCTACCCCACATACTGAAGAAGCAGTTAAACTTGTTGATAAAGTTGGGGACTTCGAGTGGTTGATCCAAAAGTATGAAATTGATGGGGCTGCTGCATTGAAGCTAGACCTCTCACTAGATACACCCATTATCATTGTTCCCAAGAATTCAAATAGCAACGAGTTCGTAACCTTTTCTCTATTATTACCCATGTCACCATTTTGACTATTTTTTGAATTTGACCTATAATTGACATAACACATAATTCACAGGGATATGATTACTTGGACGAGAACTTATCATAAATATAAAAATAAATAAAAATATTATATAACTGAGGAGTAATGAGAAAATGTATTAGATCTAAGGAGCAACCTTGCATCATGTTGAACTTGATAAATAAAAGCAACCAAAGGCTCTCTAATTGGAGTGCTTTCATTTCTTCAAACTAGGCGTTTAATCATCTTGTACTTGTTTCTTGTTTTTTGTTTCATGTAACATTTTATTTTGAGTATTAGCCTCTTTTTTTGATTTCCCGCTTCATTATGGTGTTCTCTTTCCAAAGCATTAGCCTCTTTTCGGAGGAGTTCTCAAAGCTAGAGTAGGTACCAAGAGCTACTTGAAAAAGGTAAGTATGCTCTCTCCTCTCTCCCTTTCCCCTTCTCTTCTCCAATCAGTAGCTTTGGTCAGATTCAGTTCTACCTGATCATCCTTCTTGTCGAACACTGTTTTGTAAAGTATGGAACTGAAAAGTTGCAATGCGAATGGGTTTTATTTTTGTATTTGGCACGATTCTGGTTCTTCTTACATGGAAGACTTGGAAGTCAACAAGCTCTTTCTCCTCTCGAAGTCTCAGCAAATATTTTAGATATGATCAAGGGTTCTGCTTCACGCTTCTTTGAGAGGAGCGGTCGTGATGGTTCAGGTGCCACAAAATTGTCTAAGTTCCATAGCTCCTCAGAATGGATTATGAGATGCATTGTTTGGCTATCTTTTGGGGGTAGATACTTTATTCATATTCCTTCTGGAGAATCGATGCAAGGTTGGCATTCTTTTGCAGTAATGCTCCTAGAATTTTAGAAAAATTTTGAAGCTTCTATGAAGCCTTTTATCTCAAGAAGGGAGTTAACAAATATTGTTTTGCCAGACTAGGGACAAGACTACGTGGACATTGTGAAGACTTCGAAAGCTCAACAAGACTCTGTTTTCCCGTCGAATAGCCTTTCCCCGTTTGAAGCATGGCCCTGTTTTAGTACCCGATAAACAGAGTAAGATCCATTATTGGGTGCTAAAGAACTCTGACGTTATCCAAGAAGATTTTAGCAATTTGTGGATAGTTTTCAGATTGTTTGAGTTTAATGAATGGTTAGAAATAACTAAAATGTTAAAAGATTACTTTGAATCGAGGTCATATTCAATCCTCTGTTTGCGGATAATGCCTTACTAAAACTGGACTGAGGAATACTTGAGGAACCGGGAAAATGGAAAATTTGTGGTTCATTTCATTTGAATTTTAAGAAGTGGAACAAGTTTGTGCATAGCCGACTGTTGTATTCGAAAGGATACGGAGGATGGATCCTAATTAAGAATCTCTCGTTAGACTATTGGTGTAGACAAACTTTTGAAGCTATTGGAGCCTATTTTTAAGGTCAGGAAGATATTGCAACGGATATTTTGAACCTTCTTAACGTTTTTGAAGCTAAGATTCAAGTTAAAAGAAATTTATGTGGTTTCATACCATCAACCATAGAAATTACGGATGAGAAGCGTGAATCTATTTTTCTGAATTTTGGAGACATTGAATTAATTGATCCTCAAGTAAAAGGTTACTTATTTATTAACGATTTTACTAATCCAATTGATTTAGTCCGATTGAATCAAGTTTTACAAGATGAAGGATTAGAGTTTGAAGCTTTAGATCTTGATTTGGATTTTATGATACCATCTCGGCTGTCCTTAAATTTTTTAAGAAATCCATTAGCTTCCTGTAGAGGAGGGGGGGCATCATTTATTGAAGAGTGAAAAAGTCGTTGGGGATATAGCTTTTTACTGAAAAAAGACCCTTGTTGTCCCTTCGAAAGAATTTTAAACGGTTTTTGCCACCAAAAATGTTGCTGTCTCAGCCGATGCATTTTCCAAGAATATCAGCCCACGCCTGAAGTTGTTTCAAGTCCGTTCGTTTCCCCAATGAATGAAGTCTCACTTTCAATGAAAAAGAAGTAAATGCTTGCTCTAATAATCTCTCTCCTGGAATTTCAAGTGACAACAACAATCCTCTTCAATCAGCAGTCCCTTCTCCTTCGTTCCAATGCAAGAGTAATTTCGAATCTTCTCCCCCAACGAGCGACTCTCATTCGTTGAAACCAAAGAAGCGTTCAAACTTGCTCAAGCCACTCCCCAAGCACTTTTCCAGAAGAAAGACTTTTCTAAACTTTTGGTCCACGATTGTGAATTTGGATTTGCTTGAGGAATGCTGTGTCAAAGTTCAAGTCCTAGGGCTTATACGTGAAAGGGTTGACATCTCTTCTTTGTCTCATCCTTCTTTTTCTCATTCGGATTTTAAAATTCCAGGCTCAAACGTCAATTTTGTGAGAGGGCTCCCGGTTAGTATTTCAAGCAACTATCGCCACAAAAAACAATCAAATAGGGATTTAGACGGAGATTCATTAGCAAGTGCTAGCAGTGAAGAGTTAGAAAAATTTGAAACAGAGGAATTATGAGAGAAAAAAGAGTTAATTGATGGGTTTTTGAACATTTTTTTTAACAATAGTTGATGGGAATGGTAATGACTTTTGTCAATTATTTCAATTAGAGGAAGTTCATTCAATTGGTATGGCTGAAGTTCTTTTATTTACTCTCCTTGAAAAGAGTGAAATTCCACCGTATCTACGTTCAGTAATTGATGCTTGTGGTATCGTTCTTAATTGAGTTTTGTTTTAGATGTTTGTGCTTTTTTGAGGCTTTTTTTGTTTAGTCTTCATTAAAGATCCTACTGTAGTTCACAAGAGACTTGGAAGCATCTCTAAATGGCTGGTGTTTGTCAGATGTTTTGAAATATTTTAATTTGGTTTTAGTTGCCGTTCCCGTCTTTCAGAAAATTCAGCTTGGAGGGCCCAATTGGTTATGCTTTCTGAAGGACTTCTACTAGTATTGTTCGTTATAGTCTTTTGCTACTTCTCTTCCCAAGTCTTTTGTCCTTGTGGTTGTTTAAGATCTATGTCTGGCTCAGTCTAAGGGGAGTCTTATGTGTTGGCATCTTCCTAGTCATTTTGATTATGTTCTCAGTTTCAAGCTTTATTAGCTTTCATCTGCTTTCAAAGTTCTTCATTCCTCTTGGCTCAAGCTTTGTTCTTTTGCCGGTTTTTCTATTCGTTTTGGAATTTTTGTTCTTTGGGTGCTTGAATTTCAATTTCTTCTGATTTCAAGGATTAGTCTTTTTCATTTGTGTTCTTGTTATTCCAACTTCTATGTTGTATTCTTTCTTTATTTGTTTCATTGTACTTTGAGCTCTTGGCTCTTTTCATTATATCAATGGAAAATTCTTGTTTTTGTTTTTTAAAAAAAAAATATTAGCCTCTTCCTGTTATATCAATGAAAAATGTTTATTCCTTTCAGAAAAATTAAAGGCTCTCTAATTGGGTTGATCACTGAGGAGTAATGAGTGTTAAATTCTTAGGTTTGAGAGAATTTGAATATCTTATACCATTAACTGAAGAGATATACATATACAACAAAAGTAGCTGCTGGAAGAAATCGATAAGCTTGATGAAGAGGCTGAAATCCCAACCAATCTGAATCTGGAAATGGATAGAAGATATAAATTAAGGGCTGAATTGTTTAATCTCTATAGGGAGGAAGAACAAAATCTTATTCAAAAAAGTAAATTAAATTGGATTAGATTGGTTAAGCATTTCAAGGCATTGGCAGAAAGTAGAAGCTTTAGTCTTTAAAGTAGGAGATGGAAGAAGAACAGCCTTTTGGTCTGATCCTTGGCTCGATAATCTGCCTCTAGAGGACAAATTTCCAAGACTTCTCAAGTTAGCATTCAAGCCAAATGGATTAGTGGCAGATCATTGGGATCACAACTCCTCTTCATGGGATTTAGTGTTCAGAAGGCTGCTGAAAGAGGATGATCTGGGCAAATTCCAGTCCTTATTGAGCATTGTGGCAAACAAAAGAGTGACAAATCAGCCATTTAAAAGAGTGTGGGCTTTAGAAGCAAATGGAGGTTTCTCCATTAAATCTGTTACCAAGCATCTATCCTTGGCTTCCCCGATCGATCAAGAGTTAGAAAAGTGCCTTTGGAAGTCCAAAAGCCCCCCAAGGGTGAATATTCAGATTTGGGTAATGCTGTTTGGTTTACTAAACTGTGCTGCCACTCTTCAAAGAAAACTTTCATATCAATGCTTGTCCCCTCACATATGCCCCCTTTGCCACTAAGACCAGGTCTCCAGCATTTGTTCTTCGACTGCAGCTATGCTTCACAATGTTGGGCTAGATGTTTCGGCCTCTTCAGTATAAGCTGGTTAGTGGGAAGTGAATTCAAAGCAACGTGCCGCAAATTTTGGTGGGTCTAGTGCTGAAAAAGACGCCTAAGCTATTGTGGGTTAATGTAGTCAAAGCTTTGATGTCGGAGATTGGTTTGAAAGGAACCAACGTGTTTTCAATGACGAAGCCTCCTCATGGATGGATCGGTTCGAGCATGCAAGACTAAATACTCTATTCAGGAGATCACTCTAAATTGGAGAGCATTCATTTTTCCTCATCTTTGAATCAAACCCTTTTGAAGTAGTCTTTGTTGAGCTGTTATATTTTTAGTTCAAACTCTTGTACAATCCATGAGGTTTTGTCCTTGCTTTGGAAGATTTGGATTTTAATCCTAGATAATATACACTGTGGATACGATGAGGGTGCTATAGGGGTATCCACCTAGTTGAGATGCCTGAGTGCACCCCCTGATCCCACCTCAGTTCTAGCTTATAGTGTCAATTTTGTACTATGAGTTTTATCTCAAGTCATTAATTCAATAATAAAGACCGTTTCTTTTTCGAAACAATTAGATTAGAATGGGAAATGAGAACACCAGATTTTTTCATCGATTTCTAGCAGCAAAGAAAAGAAGAAATCTGATTTCAGAATTGATAAATAATCAAGGAGAGGCAACCACCCATTCAGATAAATAAAAAGCACAATCTTGGGATTTTACAACATTTTATGCACAAAATCCCTAGGATCACGCTTTACTCCATTAAATTTTGATTGGCCAGGTGTCACGGATTTTCAGAATTCTTTGCTCACCTCACATTTCACAGCAGAGGAGATCAAAGCTGCCTTAAAGTCCCTTGGCAAAGGGAAAGCACCAGGGCCCGACGGATTCACTATAGAATTTTTCCAAAAGTATTGGGACTTGGTAAAGGTGGATTTTCAGAGCTTATTTGAGCAATTTTTTGAAAATGGAAGACTCAATGCTTGTATACAAGAGAACTTTATTTGCCTAATTCAGAAAAAAGAATATGCTGTCCAAGTTAAGGATTTCAAGCCGATAAGCCTCACAATCTCAGTTTACGGAATAATTGTAGAAGTGCTGGCTGAAGGATTGAAGAAGGTAATGCCTAGTATAATAGCTCCAACTCAAAGTGCTTTTATAGAAGGAAGACAAATACTAGATCCTATTCTTATAGCCAATGAAGTAGTTGAAGAATATTGACCCAAGAAGAAAAAGGGTTGGATTCTTAAATTGGATCTAGAAAAAGCCTTCGATCGAGTGGATTCGGATTTCCTAAAAAAAGTCATGTGCTGCAAAAAATTTGATGATCGTTGGATCACCTGGACTATGGGATGCATAACAAAAACAAAGTTCTCTATTTTTATAAATGGAAGACCAAGGGGAAGGATTTTTGCTTCAAGGGGGATCAGACAAGGTGACCCGCTTTCGCCCTTCCTCCTCTTGTTAATTAGTGAGGTATTGGGAGCTCTATTGAATAAAGCTCATAACGATGGGATGTATGAAGGCTTGTGGTTGGAAAAGACCGGATTCATGTCCCCCTACTACAATATGCTAATGATACTCTCCTATTTTGCAAGTATGATGACGGTATGCTAGACAAACTTCGACAAACAGTTGAGTTTTTTGAGTGGTGTTCAGGGAAGAAAATAAACGGGGATAAATCAGCTTTGTATGGAGTCAACATTGATGAGAATAAGTCGTTTTCCACTGCCTCTAGACTGAATTGTAAAGCTGGAACTCTTCCTCTAAATTACCTTGACCTACCACTAGGGGGGGGTATCCCAAGAAAGTTGGCTTTTGGCAGCCAATGATTGATAACTCATGTATTTTATTACTAAATGCCTCTTCTTGGTGCACTTTATCAAGAGTTTGAAGACCTCTTCACTCAAGTTCTTTGCCAAAATTGGAAGGCGTTTATTTTTCCAGCGCCTTAGTTTTAGAGGAACTCATGTATTTTCTGATTTTTGTTATTACTAGAGTATTTTTGTTCTCTCCCCCATTGTATTTGGGGTTATATTTGAGTTGTACTATTAGTTCTCTTTGTACTCTAAGCATAGTTCAAGTTTGGCATTTGTTTGGAAATGATGAGAGTGCTATGGGGGTGTCAATCTAGCTGAGATGCTCGGGTGCATTCCCTGATCCGTTCTTATGTTTTCTTCATTAGTTTCATTTCTTGTACTAAGAGATTTTATCTCAATTCATTATATCAATGAAAGAGATTGTTTCCTTTTCAAAAAAAAAAAAAAAAACAAAAGTAGCCTAAGTAGGAGAAGGTAAAAATACAATATAAGACAATAAAATAAAGATATTTACAATAGCAAGATAACCATAATATTAGCACTATAAAAATGAGAAAATGTATTAGATCTACATGCATGCAACCTTTTTTTTTCCTACAGGAAGAGAGTTGTCACCAGAGAGGGGAGGGGAAGGGAAGGGAAGGGAAGGGAAGGGAGGAGAGAGGAGGGAAGAGAGAGGAGAGAGGTATTCATTGTGGAAGAATGTTACGTTTGGCTTCATGTTAAACCGTCATTCACTCAAAAGCGAATTGCAAAGTAGATTATTTTCCTTTCCTTTACCTTGGCCTTCCATTGGGAGGATATCCTGACAAATTCTCTTTTTGGCAGCCAATTATTGACAAATTTCTAAACATGATCAATGGAGAAGATTTAATCTATCCTAAGGAGGCAGGCTTACTTTATGTAAGTCTGTGTTGGAACGACTATATCTCTCTTCCTAATGCTGTCTGCAGTTGAATCGACTCTTGAAAGAATCATTAAATCATTCCTTTGTGAAGGAAACAGTGGTAAACAAAATATCAATCATTTGGTTAATTGTTAGTTGACTTCCAAATCTCAAAAAGCTGGCAACTCTGTTTTGGCCATGGAGTTCAATGAGAGTTTATGTGAAAAAATATGAAGAGTTTACCTGAAGAAATGGTGAAGAGTGTATGTGAAGGGTTAGACAAGTTGATGAATTGATGCCATGAGAGATGCCAGAAGAACTTAAAGGTGATATTCCAGTCTTTTCAAGATACAACTCAGAAGATGAAAGAGGATATTGCAGCTGTTAAAGAAGAAAAGATGCTAAACAAAATGCCTCGGCAAAGGTTCACGCTTGAAGGCAAAAAATAATGAAGATTGAGGCTGGGATATCGAGAAAGAAGTAGAGGCTATAAAGGAGAGTTGCAAAGCGTCTAATGAAGAAAAAGGGAAAGAATGAGGCTATGAAGGAGATTTCCATAGTCGTTTGAGAAAGAGCCCCCCAAGAACAAATGAGAGTGCTAAGGGGGTGTCAATCTAGTTGAGATGTTCGGGTGCCCTCACTGATCCTTTGAGTATTTGTTTTACTTCATTATATCAATGAAAGAGACTCGTCTCCTTTTCAAAAAAAAAAAAAAAAAAAAGAACAAGTGAAGTAGAGCGGGAGTTTGTTGAACCCTATGGTAAATCAGATTGGCGTTGGTTCCAAGTTGTCTCGGTCGAAGGTGGCAGGGTTCTTTATCGTCCTTAAACGATCTTACTTTGATTCGATTTGTTTTTTAGACTTGTGAAAGTTGAATCAGGTTTCCTCTCCCTTGAAGTTTATCCTACTAGTTGTCCCCATCATAGTGAGAATTTGTTCTTTTAGTTTTGAGTTGGAGGTTTCTGGGGCTTGACGTAAAAAGTCATTTGCTTCTGGTTCGGGTCGCATTTGTTCGCATTTGTTCGTATTTCTTCGTATTTGTATTTTTTTTTCTGATCTTGTCCAGCTTTGGTCTTTTTGGTTGTGTTTGCTCAAGTTGCTTTTTTCTTTTTGGTCTCATTGTAATCTAGAGCATTAGTCTTTTTTCATCACATTAGTGAAAAGCGTTGTTTCCTTTTCAGAAAAGAGGAAAATGAGTGCATGGGTATGAGGTTGGTTACTGGTTGACGTATGTTGTTAGAATAAAGAAGAATCTGGAAGAAATGTTAATCATGGGCTTGGGAGAATAGGTCTGTGTGGGTTGAGATTAATGAAATTGGATAAAGCATTATCTTTTAAAGGCTGCAAGGAGAGATTCAAGAGTTCTTGGGTGGGTGAATTATGGTTTGAGAGAGATCTCAAGAGGTGAGGGTCCAAGTTTCTCAAATTACTTGGTTATCTTATAAGTTCTTGTCATTTACATTTCAATATAATTTGATTGTGTTTTTGTCCCTATCGGAATGTAAAATAACAATAAAAATTTACTTCTTGTTCTCTTACACTTGGTGTTATTAAGTTTACTTGGTGTTATGAAGTTGCAAGACTTAATGCATTCACTTGGTGTTCTCCAAGCTGTTTTCTGGTTTTCAGTGCCAGATATTAGTTTGATTTGGAATGTTTTTATCTTCTTTGAATTTGTTTTTTATTTTATTTTTTTTTTTGAAGGAAACCGAAAAATTCCAATTCATTAAACATTCTTCAAAATAACCATCTCACTAAAACAACGTAAATGATGGTAGCAAAATGGAGAAATTAATGGCATATATAGGTGATACATAATCTTAGCACAATCTCCAGCAAGTTAGTCGCAATCAATTGTACAGTCAAATTCTAAATCTTCTTTGAATAGTTCAATCTTTTCTGTCTATTCGGATTGTCATTGCTTGTATTCTTCTAGTCTAAGTTTTTATTTTTGTTCCTTTATGTTTCATTGTAAGTTGAGCATTAGACTCTTTTCATTTTATCAATCAAAAGTTTGTTTCCAATAATAATAATAATAAGCAAAAAATTTTCTTTAACTTCATTAAACTATGCCGTGGGATATCATTATTGTTTTTTTTCCCTCAGTCAATACAAAGTGATGGCCCTACTTCAAAATGTAGCTTCACTTGGAAAAGGAAAATGCTAGCAGTCTCAAGAAACCTTAAATGACCTTATGCTCTCTTTTTCTTGTAGTTTCATTCAACTTGACTTGGGACAGCTACAAGTAACAAATGAATTTAGCTGGCATGGATGTCCGGAAAAAGATGCTTCAGCTGTTCATATTGATGTTTTGCATGCTGAGGTAGAGTTGTTCATGGATTTCTTAAAGCCCCCTAAGTATATGTGGGAATCATATTTCCTTTATGTGCAATTGCAGATTCTGGGTGTCAACATGTTGGTAGGAATTGATGGTTGTTTAGGTAAACCAATGATTCAGGAAGGCCAAGGACTTGAGGTTTATGTCCGACGAAGCTTAAGGGATGTTTTCAGAAAAGTTCCAACATTCTCACTTGAAGTAGTGGTATAGACTTTGTGAAAGCTTTTTAGTATCCCCTGGTCTAATTTGTTTTTTTGCAATTAAATCTGGTTACTTATTGGTTTATATAAAGTTTATTTTTCAATATCTTTTTAACACTTCCACTTGTAAACTCGAAAATTGACAAAAAGTGAACTTGGAATATTGATATAATATTAAACTTACCATAACTCATCAGCTTAAACTTTTGGGTTGATTAGTGATTTAACATGGTAATAGAAAGCTGATTTGGTTGCTATCATTCGTGATTATCTTTGGACTCTTATTCCTCTTTTGATAGTTTTTGGATTTAGTTTTATCTACTGCTTTCTATTGGTACAAAAATAAGCAGACTTTTACTCATTATAGTTTATCTTATCTTGTCTCCAATTGGACATGTTTCTTGTAATTGACCTATTGACGTTGGGGTTTCTCCTATTTTATTAATTAAAAAGAAATGTTTCTTATAAAAAAATATGGTATCAGGAGGTTCTGAGTTCATATCCCTGTAAAATTATTTTCTCTCTATTTAATATTGAACTCCACTTGATGGGTCTTACACAAAAATTTCAAGCTCACAAATAAGGGTGAGTGTTCGTATTGATATAATAATAAATTTACTTTAATTCATCAACTTAAGCTTTTGGATTGAGTGATTATTAAACAGGTCTTTTAATATTAATCGAGGAAAAAATGAAGCTGAAAAAAGATAACTCCTCTTACTTCATTACCATGTTAAGCTACTATTCTACCTAAAAATTTATGTTGATAAGTTTGGGTATATAAATAGTATATCATTTAGTTTTTTAAAATTATTATTATACATATATGTTCAAATTGATTCACGTGGTTGCTTTTTTGGTAGGTGGGTTTGTTGCACGGCATGATGTCTGACAAGGAATACAAAGTCATTGTTGACTGTTTATATATGAACCTGTATGAACAGCCAATACTTCCTCCAAGTTTCCGAGGAAAAAAATCTGAGTCAAAGGATACAATGCGTCTGTTAGTTGACATGGTCAACACAAATAGTCAAATCTTACTGTCTCGCACTGTTTCAATAGTGTCAGTTGTTGTCAATAAGGCCTTGTTAGAGTTGTGTAATGGCATTCAGGAAGAATCGCCTTTAGCTCTTATAGCAGTAAGTATGTTTGTTGAATAGTATTGAATATTATTTTTCCTGTAAATAATGTGTGTGTATGCATATTGTATGATTAATGCCTTTTATTGTTGATATGATGCATTTTCATCTACCATGTTATCAAGTTCTGACTTGGTAGATTCTTTTTTTTTTTTTTTTTTTTTTTTTTTTTTTATTTTTTTAATTTTTTTTTTTTTTATTTTTTTTTTTTTTTTTTTTTTTTTTTTTTTATTTTTTTAATTTTTTTTTTTTTTATTTTTTTTTTTTTTTTTTTTTTTTTTTTTTTATTTTTTTAATTTTTTTTTTTTTTATTTTTTTTTTTTTTTTTTTTTTTTTTTTTTTATTTTTTTAATTTTTTTTTTTTTTATTTTTTTTTTTTTTTTTTTTTTTTTTTTTTTATTTTTTTAATTTTTTTTTTTTTTATTTTTTTTTTTTTTTTTTTTTTTTTTTTTTTATTTTTTTAATTTTTTTTTTTTTTATTTTTTTTTTTTTTTTTTTTTTTTTTTTTTTATTTTTTTAATTTTTTTTTTTTTTATTTTTTTTTTTTTTTTTTTTTTTTTTTTTTTATTTTTTTAATTTTTTTTTTTTTTATTTTTTTTTTTTTTTTTTTTTTTTTTTTTTTATTTTTTTAATTTTTTTTTTTTTTATTTTTTTTTTTTTTTTTTTTTTTTTTTTTTTGCAGCTAGAAGGTCTTTGGGTGTCATATCGTATGACATCATTCCTAGAAACAGACCTCTATTTAACCATCCCAAAGTTTTCTATTCTTGACATTCGTCCTGTTACAAAACCTGAAATGCGGCTTATGCTCGGGTCATCAACTGACACTTCAAAACAAGCTCCTTTGGAGAATTTTCCATTCCTGAAGAAAAACAGCTTTGGGAAGGCATATTCTGAAGGTAACCTTGATACGGATGTCCCTGTTGCTACAATGTTTGTGCTGGACTATCGTTGGCGAAAGGAATCTCAATCATTTGTTCTACGGGTCCAACAACCTCGAGTCCTTGTTGTACCAGATTTTCTTCTCGCTGTGGTTGAATTTTTTGTTCCTGCGTTGAGAACTATAACTGGAAGAGAGGAAACAATGGACCCCAAGAACGATCCCATTAGTAGAAACAACAGCATAGTACTGTCTGGTTCAGTTCACAGGCAAAGTGAAGAAGTGATTTTACTGTCCCCAAGTAGACAGCTGATAGCAGATACATTAGGTGTTGACAATTATACATATGATGGTTGTGGAAACATTATTCGTCTAGTGGAAGAAACAGATGGCAAGCGACCACACTCAGGGAGATCGCAACCAATTATTGTTATTGGCCGTGCTAAGAGGCTTCGTTTTGTTAATGTGAAAATTGAGGTACTAATACATCCCACCTATTTGCTTACTTTTTTTTTCAACAAAGATAAGAACTTTTTTATTGATGTAGTGAGAAGATGCAACAAATTTTTAAGGGAAACAATCTCTTCAAAGGAAGTGAAAGAAAGAAAAGCTTCCCCATTCATGTGAATATTCTATGAAAATGACGACATAACAAATTAGACGGAGAGCTCCATTGCGAGGCTTTGTAATAGCTAAATCAAAACACTATATCCAAACTCTTCTTGACTTGTTTAGAAATATCCTTGATTCCTCTGAAACATACTTGATTCCTCTTAAACCAGATTTTTGTAATTATAGATTTGACACTATTGATCGGTCCATAGCAAATGAGCACTGGAGATACGACCCATATAACAACTAAATAATATTTCTACTTGTAGCACCGTTAAAACCCACTCAATCTTAGAAATATTGAATGAGAAGACCAAATAGGGTGCAGCGTAAGGTCATAACAAGAAGAAAAGGTGGCTTTGTAATAGCTAAATCAAAACACTCTATCCAAACTCTTCTTGACTTGTTTTGAAATATCCTTGATTCCTCTAAAACATCCTTGATTCCTCTTAAACCAGATTTTTGTAATTATAGATTTGACACTATTGATCGGTCCATAGCAAATGAGCACTGGAGATACGACCCATGTAACAACTAAATAATATTTCTACTTGTAGCACTGTTAAACCCACTCAATCTTAGAAATATTGAATGAGAAGACCAAATAGGGTGCAGCGTAAGGTCATAACAAGAAGAAAAGGTGGCATTGGCTTCACCCTCCCCAAGACATAATAAACAAATGGAATGCTGGAAACCTGGGGAAAAACGCTACCTTTAAAGCACCTCTCCTATGATAATAACTGAAAATTCTCTAATCATCCGCTAAAAGAAAGGCCTCTAACTTTTTATTTAAGGAAACAAACTTTTAGTTGATAATGGAACGATGCTAGAAAAATTACAAAGGAGTCCTATTGCTTGCTCATCAAATCATCCCAAACTTTGTTTTTTTTTGAAACGGATGCTGATCTTTTATTAAGAAAATGAAAATTTCAATGTTTAAACATGTAGTGTGAAGGAAATATTGCTTGAATTCAGAAAATAGCATTTTCAACACCACTTGAGAGCTGACACTTCTTCTTTCTATCATATCAGCTGTTCATACAAGAAAATGAAAATGATAATGTTATTAAATGATATTTAAGTGAACAAATGTAGGGGTTATGCCTAAATCATGAACTACAGTTCTTGAATGTTATTTACTTGTCTATTAACTTCTAATTTTTCTCCAAAACACTTCATGCAATTGTCTGTTATTATTATCATATATTACATGTTTTTGCAATTCTTATTTTCCTGTCCACTGATAAGTTTTTCATTAATAGAATGGTTCTCTCTTGAGAAAGTATACGTACATGGGGAATGATAGCAGCTACTCTGTGACCAAAGAGGATGATGTTGATATTATCTTCCTGGATACCCTTTCGTCTGATGAAGAGAAGGAGAATACTGCATCCATTCATGAAACATCAGACTCTTCAAATATTTCTTCATCTTTGGAAAGTGATCAAAGTACACTTCGTAGTTTCACCTTTGAAACTCAGGTGTGATGATGTTTAGAGTTCATTTTAATGTTTTGATATGATTTAATGTCATTCATCTACAATGGAGATTTGCATGTGGTGGAATCTGTCCATAAAATGCCCTTAAATTTTAAATACATGAGTGTGTTTATCTGTCTGCTTGATTTCTTCCTACTTTCCATTTTTTTTGAAAAACCTGTTAGCACATGCCTAATAAATAGGCAACTGACCACCTGGAACCCAAAAACTGATGTAAGAAAATAAATTGGAAGAGTTGAATTGTTGCTTTTGTCGTTTTATAGGAGAGCTGCAATCTGCCTGGTATTAAAACAAATGCCCTTTTTAATATATTTGTAGAAAATCAAGCTGAATTGATTCAGCTGTAAATTAGGAACTAAATTAAGAATTCTGCTGAGATTGTTTCCTTTCATATTTTGTAACTTCTCCACCACATATAGGTTTTTAGATTGATTGTTTAATTCTAGCACAAATGATTGGCAATCCTCTTGTCTAACTTTGATTCTTTCTCATGGATAAGAAAAAAGTTTCTCTCGTTCATCGTTTGATGATATAATTGCCTTGAATTTCTTCAAATCCTAGCCTCGTCGCTAGCACCCTAGCTGCTGTCTTAGGAACCTTAGCCATTGTTGCCTTACTAGCTTTCTTTCCAAGACAAATCACTGTCACTCGTCTCCCATGACAAAACCCTTGCCATCGTGCAACCTTCCTAGCTACCACACCTTCACTGAAAAACCTTAGTCGTCGTTGTACCTCACAAATCAGTCATCACTTGACACGCGGCCACTCTTGCACTTCTTGCACACTGTTGCCACCTTCGAACACAATTGCCTGTCATTTGGGTTTTTTTTTTTTTTTTTTTTTTGAAAAAGGAAACGAACCTCTTCATTAAGTAAATGAAATGATACTTACAAGGAAAAAAGATACAAAACATTCTCATAGTCTATTGGATCAGCAAATGTACTTGGGTATCTCAACTAGGTTGATACCCCCATAGCACTTTCATCATCTCCATTACAAGAGAACAAAAGTTTTCTTTTGACAGAATATAATGATTCGAACAAATACAAGAATGTAATGAACTAACAAAACTCTAATACAAAAGATAGAATCCTAGAATACAATAATTGCTAATAGGAGGGGGAAATAAAGGCCTTCCAGTTGATGCAAATGTCTTGGATGGAGAAGTCTTCAAAGGTCTTGGAAAGGGAACACCATGAGGATGCATTTAGTTTGGCAGTTTCAAATCTAACCGACCATGGGGAGGTTGCATTGTGGAACACCTCTGGTTTCTTTCAAATCAGATTTCTGATAGAATTGCTTTAACTGCGTTGATCCAGATAAGTTTTGGTTTAGATTTCAGCCTAGGACCTATCAGCAACTGCAGCACATTATCCTTAAACTCATTTCCGAAAACCCAACACAGGTCGAAGCTGTCAAACAATAGGAGCCAGCAGTTTTTGGTGCATTTGCATTTTTTGTCATTTGGTTTTTGGAGCTTGTTTTGCTTTGTTTGGTCATTTTGTTATGTTGGTCATTTTATTTTTTTCTTTATGGCCAATGAATGGTTTGAGGTAGAAGATTTGCAAGTAAATCACTTGACGAATCCAGATTTATTGGAAGAAAGATGTGCTTAAATATTGGCTCCTCAACCAAGCAGCTCGCCGAGAAGACGCCATTCTTCACCGGTCATTGTTCATTCGGACTTCACCATTCCAGGTTCATCAGTCTCTTTTGTCCTAGGCACATTTACTCAAGACTATATCAAACTGCAACATGATGATACAGACGACGATTCCAATGTTAGTGTTAGTAGTGAAGTGTTAGATCAAAGCATACCAATACAAGATGATGAAGAATCAGCGTTTGATCAAATAGGAGAAGACTATAAAATGTTATTCCTTCAACAGCAGCAGCCCTTGTGGTTTTCAATTGCAGGAGATTGCATCCCCTAAGGGCTTGCATAACCATGAAGATAATTATTTGGAACACGAGGGGGCTCAATGATAAATCCAAGATGACAGCCTTAAAGCATTTCTTACAGTCTCACCATCCTGATATTGTTCTTATTCAAGAAATAAAGAAGGTGGATTTTGACCGTATGGAGCTCAAACAGAACTGGATGGACACTGTGGGATGAAAGTAAAGTTTTTCCACCGGAATTTTGCAAGGGCGGATACTCTTTATCTGTCAAATTTAGAACCTTGTGTAAAAATGATTGTTGGATGACAAATATCTATGGACCCACAGATTATAGAGAAAGAAGATTCCTTTGGCCTGACCTTACCTCCTTATTTCACTATTGCTCGGATCCTTGGAAGACAAACAAAAGGGATGAGAAAATTCAAGAAGTTTATCGAGGAAGCTGGCTTGCTGGAAACCCCATTATCAAATGGGCACTACACATGGTCAAGAGAAGCAACTACAAGATCCCACTCCCTTATTGATTGATTTCTAGTCAATAAGGATTGGAATGAGCTGTTTTCTAACTCCTCTGTTAGCAGGAAAACAAGGATTTTTTCAGATGATTTTCCATTGCTTTTAGAGACAGGATCGATTCAATGAGGCCCTAGTCCGTTCAAGTTTTGTAATAGGCTAATAGCTGGATGTTGAGTATTGCTTGCTCAAATCTCATCAGGAAAACATTGGAAGAAGACCAATCAAGTGGCTGGGCTGGTTTTGTCATTAGTCTAAAATTGCGCGAAGTAAAGGAAAGCACAAAAGCCTGATTCTCTGATTTCGAAAGAGAAAGCAAAAGAAAGGAGAAAGACCTCATTTCTGAGCTGAATTTTTCTGATTTGAAGGCTGAACGGGAAGCTCTCCCACCTTTGGAGGAAGGTATTCGCCTAGCAATTAAGGGGGATCTTCTGAATTTATATTCTATGGAGGAAAGAAATTTAATTCAAAAAAGCAAGTTGAATTGACTGTAATTGGGGGACGAGAATACTGCCTTTCTTTGATTGTTTTCTCTCAACAAAAACGAGGCGGAACTTAATTACTGAATTGCTACTGATGGAACTCCTATACTCTCATTTTGGGCCATAGAAGAGGAGATATTGAATTTCTTTGTTTCCTTATCCAGGAAATGTCCATGGCCAAGATCAATCCCTTTGAATATTAGTTGGAAACAGGTAACAACCCCTCAAAATTCCTTTCTCACAGCACCATTTCAAAGTGAGGAAATACTACAAGCCATAAAGGTTCTTGACAAAAATAAAGCACTCGACCCCGACAGAGTTTCTCGGAATATTGGCATATGCTCAAAGGACATCTTTCAAAAAATGTTCAATGAATTCCACTTGAATGGAAAACTCAATGCTTGCATCAAGGAAAATCTCACATGCCTTATTCCAAAGAAAGTTGATTGCCTTCATGTGACAGATTCCAAGCCAATAAACCTCACCACATCCTCCTATAAAATTATTACTAAAGTCCTACCGGAGAGATTCAAGAAGCAGCCATCCTTGATTTCCAACTCTCAAAGTCCCTTCATTGGAGGAAGACAAATTCTTGATCCGGTGCTCATAGAAAATGAGGCAGTAGAGAATTATTAGGCAAGAAAGAAGAAGGGATGGATACTCAAATTGGATATGGAAAAAGCTTTTGACAGAGTAGATTGGAATTTTCTGGAAAGCATCCTTGCTCTTGTGGGATTTCATCCAAAATGGGTAGAATGGATTAGTGATTGCATTCACAATAAAAAATTATTCAGTTTACATTAGTGGAAGGCTTTAGAGGTCGTATTTTAGCCAAAATGTCACGAACGCAGTCTTAGATTCCCTTCGTTCACTGCACCAGGAAGAGTAAATTAGAATAACAACCCTCACACTTATTATTGAGAAAAATCAAGGAAAATCAACAAAACTCACATGCTTAATTGCTAATTACTTTTTCTCGGAAGGCAAACAGTAGGAAAACTAAAACTAAATCAGGCGCATAGAAAAGGGGATCATAATAAATTAATGAATCCATCGGATAAGTCAAGGGGGATCCACTCTCTCCATTTTTATTCCTCATCATTAGTGAGGTTCTTAGTACACTTATTTCACAAATACACAACAAGGGGCTGTTTGAAGGGGTTTTGGTTGGAAAAGATAAAATTCATCTTTCCATTTTACAGTTTGCAGATGATACCCTTTTGTTTTGCACATATGATGATTCAATGTTGGACTCACTAATACAAACAGTTGGCTTTTGTGAACGGTGCTCGGGGCAGAAAGTAAACTGGGAGTAATCAGGTCTTTATGTTGTCAATATCGATGAGTCTATGTTGTTTTCTACTGCTGGTCGTTTAGGTTGTAAGGCTGGAAACCTTCCATTCATCTATTTGGGGCTGCCCTTAGGGGGATATCCTAAAAACATGCATTCTGGCAGCCTTATAGACAAAATCCATTTAAAGCTTGATCGTTGGAAGAGATACAATCTGTCTCAAGGGGGCCGATTAACATCTTGTAATGCTATTTTGGCAAACCCTCCAACTTACTGCATGTCCATCTTCCATATGCCTAGCTCGGTTATTGCTGAATTAGAAAGAATAATGTGTAATTTTTCTGGGTAGGGAAAAATGGCAGCAAGATAAACCATCTTGTGAAATGGGATATAGCTTCAAAAGCTTTATCTGATGGAGAGGACCCACAGCATGTGTGTTTTACTTGCAGCAATGCTGATAAATGCTGGCAACGCCTTTTTGTCCATTTCGAGTTAAATTGGTCTTTGATAACTCCTTTCGTGATAATGTGCTGCAAATTTTATTGGTCCAAAGCTTAAGCCTACTCCAAAGATATTATGGATCAATGTAGTTAAATCATTACTTGCTGAATTATGGTTCGAAAAGGAACCAAGAGTCTTCCATGATAAGATAACTCCTTGGTTATACCGTTTTGAGACTGCACGACTCAATGCCTCCTTATGGTGCACCCTTTCACATACCTGTGCAGATTTCACCATTCAAGACATTAGCCTTAATTGGTCGGCTTTCATCTTTCCAGCTTCATGATTCTAGCAACATTTTGGCAACTTTACTGTTTCCCCAATGTATTAGGTACTTCTGATTTTGTATGTTAGTTCTCATTATGTTCAACTTTATTTGGCCCCATTATATCGGGGGTTTCTTGCAGTTGTTGTTTAATGGGGCTGTAATGGGCCTATTTTGGACTTGTTTGAAGCTTGTGTTTTCTCTTTTGCCTTTAGTATGTGGAGATGATGAGAGTGCTATGGGGGTGTCAACCTAGTTGAGATGCCCGTATGCACTCGTTGATCTGTAGGTGCTTATTTTGTAGTCTCTTTTATTGTACTTTGAGCCTTTGTCTCACTTTATTATATCAATGAAAGAGATTGTTGCCTTTTTAAAAATAAAAATTATCAAATGGAAATTTGAAGAACAGAAACTTTGCTTAAATATTTTATTTCTCTCTTGTAGAATATTATTAACAACGGTTTTCTTATATAAAAGAAAACCTATTACAAATAAAGAAGGAGATAAATATGGTAAATATCTTTACAATAAATACAAAGATAAAATATCAACAAGAAGGAAAATAATCCCCAAATAATCAACACTCCCCCTCAAGCTGGTTTGAAGATATCACTCATGGCCAGCTTGTCCGTTAACTTGTTGAACTGCAACTTAGGAAGCCCTTTAGTTAATACATCTGCAATTTGTTCTGTTGTTGGGAGGTAGGGAATGCATATTACTCCTGCATCAATTGTTTCCTTTATGAAATTTTTATCGACTTCAATGTGTTTTGTCCTATCATGAAGACTGGATTATGGGCAATGGAGATTGCTGCCTTGTTATCACAGTAAATGCGTATGGGCATTATCTGAGCGAATTTCAATTCTTCCAATAGTCTTTTTATCCATATGCCTTCACAGATACCATGAGCCAATGCCCTAAATTCAGCTTCAGCACTACTTTTTGCAACTACACTATGTTTTTTGCTGCTCCATGTAACCAAGTTTCCTCCGACAAAGGAGCAATACCCAGAAGTCGGTCTCCTATCAGTTGTGCTACCTGCCCAATCTGCATCAGTATAAACTTCCACCTGTAGATGCCCATTTTTTTGAAGAGTATCCCTTTCCCTAGAGTTCCTTTCAGATATCTCAGGATTCTAAAGAGAGCTTCAAAATGAGCTGGTCTAGGAGCATGCATGAACTGGCTTACCATACTTACTGCAAAGGCAATGTTAGGACGTGTGTGAGAGAGGTATATTAGTCTTCCCACGAGTCTCTGGTAGTTCCCCTTTTCTTTTACCTCTTTTTCTGTTGCAGCTTCCAATTTCAAGTTTTGCTCAATGGGAGTTCTGCAATTTGACAACCGAGTAAACCTGTCTCTTTGAGTAAATCGAGGATATATTTTCTTTGATTGACAAGAATACCACTTTTAGACCTAGCAAACTCCATGCCAAGGAAGGACTTTACGGATCCCAGGTCTTCGATCTTGAAATCATTCGCCAATTTTTTCTTCACAATAGACATTTTTGTCTCATCATTGCCTATAAGAATGATATCGACATACACTATCAGAACAACAACTTTGTTTTTTTTCCGTATGTTTGTAGAACATAGTGTGATTGGCTTGACTTTGGCTAAATCCATAGCTAGTGACTGCTTTTCCAAAACGTTCAAATCAAGCTCTAGGAGACTGTTTAAGGCCGTATAGTGATTTTCTTAATTTACATTCCTTGTTCAATCCAAGGTCAGCTTTAAACCCAAGTGATAGGTCCATAAATACTTCTTCTTCAAGTTCCCCATTAAGAAACGCATTTTTAACATCTAGTTGATACAGTGGCCAATTAAAATTAGCTGCAACATAGAGTAAAATTCTAATTGAGTTAATTTTAGCTACAAGGGCAAATGTTTCTTGATAATCAATTCCATAGGTCTGGGTGAATCTCTTAGCCACTAGTCTGGCGTTGTATCTTTCAATACTACCGTCAGCATTGCATTTTATCGTGAAAACCCACTTACATTCCACTGCTTTCTTGTCTTCTGGTAGATCAACTATGTCCAAAGTACCACTTTGTATCAGCGCATTCATCTCTTCCATCACTGCTAATTTTCAATTCGAATTATTTAGAGCTTCCTGTATATTCCTTGGAACAAATAGGCTGGTTATTTTGGATGTGAAAGCTTTATGATTATCAGATAGTCTATGATAGGAGAGATAGTTCGCAATGGGATATTTTGTACATTGGCGGGTACCTTTTCTCTGGGCAATTGGAATATCAAGATCAGAGACATTAGGCAACGTATTATGAGATGAAGGACTAAGAGACGTACCCGAATTTTCATGATCATTTACTGGAGTATCAGATTGGTCCTGTGTTAGTTCAATTATCTGATTTCTATCCCTTTGAGTTATGCTTCTAGTATAAAACTTAATTTCAGGATCTCGACCTGTCTAATCTATTTGTAGTGTTTCTCCCCCTGTCGAAGAATTTTCCATGCTTGAGATCGAAGGACTAGAGCTCATAATTTCAAGACTAATGATGTTTGGGAGAGGTGAAGTGTCCCAAAAATTCTCTTCAAGTAGAGATGACTCCCCCTGAAGAGAAGTTAGGCTAAAAACGATTCAGTTTCCACAAAGGACACATCCAATACTCTCAAAATACTTGTTAGTTAGGGGGTCAAAACATTTGTATGCCTTTTTTCAAGGAACATAGCCTACAAAAACACATTTAATCGCCCGATGGTCCAATTTGGATTGGGAAGGAAGGGTTGGATGAACATAAGCAGTACACCCAAAAACTTTTAAAGGTAACTCTAAAAACAATCGGACAATAGGGAAAAACTCTTTGAGGTGTTGTAAAGGGGTTTTAAAATTCAACACCTTAGTAGGCATTCTATTGATTAGGTAAGCAGCTGTTAGGACTGCATCCCCCCACAGATATTTTAGAACATGCATCGAAAACATAAGGGCACAAGCAATTTCAAGTAAGTGTCGATTTTTCCGTTCAACAACACCATTTTGCTGAGGGGTATCATGACATGTAGCTTGGTGAATGATACCCTTATCATGTAAAAAGGTGGTTAATGGTTCGTTAAAAAATTCAGTCCCATTATCGGAGTGAAGAATGCAAATTTTAGTTTGAAATTGAGTCTTAATCATTTTATGAAAACGAACAAAGATCTCTTTTACATCTGACTTTTTTGTTATTAAGTAAAGCCAAGTTGAATGGGTGTGATCATCGATAAAAGTAATAAACCAACGCTTGCCATTTTTTGTCAAAACCTTAGATGGACTCCAAACATCAATATGAATTAAGTAAAAGGGTGACGAGGGTTTATAAGATTTTGGTAAGAAAGTAGATCGATGATGTGTGGCGAAAATGCAGTCTTGACATTGAAACATAGAACAATCAATTCCTTTAAATAAACCAGGAAACAAATGTTTTAAATAAACGAAATTAGGATGTCCTAATCTATGATGCCAAAGCATAATAGTTTCTTGGACAGAAAGAGAACTGACACTACTCAAGCCTTGAATCTTTTTATGCCTAGTTGAAACTTCATCAAAGTAATAGAGACCATTAATCATCCTAGCATGTCCAATCGTCTCCCCCGAGTCCTGATCCTGAAAGAGATAATGGGTTTCACAAAAGATAACACGACAGTTAGCATCCTTAGATATTTTGCTCACAGATAGTAAATTACAAGCTAATTGAGGAGCATGAAGGATAGAACGTAGCATGAGTTTTGTACTTAGGGAAATTGTTCCTTTGCCTGCAATAGATGTAAAACTACCATTGGCAATACGGAGTTTTCCTTTACTATAAACACGAGAAACTAGTCATATGATCAGTAGCTCCAGAATCGATGATCCACGGAGAGGAGTTTAGACATGAGAGAGCTTGAGGGGAATTACCTGTTTGTGCCGCCCGAAGAATTGAATTTTAGCAGCTTCAGGATTTGATCAATTTGCTCTTTGAGTGGATTAGAATCAACAATATTTACATTGGAGGCATGCTGATGAGAATTTCTCTAAAATTTTTTCGAGCTCTTCCAATTTGCAGGTTTGCCATGTAGTTTCCAACACGTTTCCCTTGTATGACGGGGTTTGTTGCAATGATCACACCATACACGAGGCTTGTCATGGGTTTTGTTGGATTGATCAGAAGCTTTCAGTCACTAGCGCGGAACTATCAACTGAGTCAACTGCCTTCTTTCCAATCATAACATTCCTGCGGCTTTCTTCCCTACGAACTTCAGAAAAAACATCATTAATATTTGGAAGAATATTTTTCCCAAGTATCCTGCCTCTAACCTCATCGAACTCAACATTGAGGCCAGCAAGAAATTTGTAAATGCGACCATCTTCAATAGTTTTCTGATAATGTTTTTGGTCGTCTGTGGATTTCCACTCATATGTCTCGAACAGATCAAGTTATTGCCATATCCTTTTCAGAGAGTGAAAATATTGTGTAACTGAGTTGTCTCCTTGTCGTATATCACCCAACCTGAGGTTCAGCTTGAACACTTGTGACTGGTTCCCCAAATCAGAGTACATTTGAGTCACACTGTCCCATAATTCCTTGGCCGTAGTGTAGCACATGTAGTTACTGCTGATGTCTTGTACCATAGAGTTGACAAGCCACGTCATGACCATGGAGTTTTCCGCATCCCACACAGTGAATAAGGGGTCATCTGGACTGGGAGCGATTTTTTCTCCTGTGAGATACCCTATCTTTCCTTGACCACGTATGTACATCCGAACACTCTAGGACCAACGAAGAAAGTTATCTCCGTTAAGTCGAATGGTGGTGATTTGGACCACGGGGTTGTTGGAATGGGTCCGATTGTCGAAGACTTTGGCGGTAGATACCTTAGTTTCCGACATATTGAAGAGAGATAGGCACACAACCCAAAATACCAGATCTGAAAAAGAAGAAAAAAATGACAGAGAACGATTTTAACCAACCCAAAGGAATCCACTCAGCGGCAGAATGAAGGTCCATCGGATAGTTGCCGGAACTGGTCGGAAATTGCCCGGAAACTTGTGCAGACTTGGTCGGCCAGCGGAGAGGAGGTGAACCCAAGCGATATTGGCGTTGGTGTCAGCTAGCTTCACTCGCGATTTTGTTCAGCATCTGGGCTTCACGGTGGAGACGATTGGATCCACGGATGACCGATGCTGGAGTTGTCCTGAGATGTCCGGCGAATGGTTGTGGCGGTGGTGAGTCGTCGGCGGCGGCAGATTAGGTTAGATTTAGGGTTTTTTTTTTTTCTTTTTCAGAAAAAATTAGGGTTTCAACTCTGATACCATGCTTAAATATTTTATTTCTCTCTTGTAGAATATTATTAACAAGGGTTTTTTTATATAAAAGAAAACCTATTACAAATAAGGAAGGAGTTAAATATGGTAAATATCTTTACAATAAATACAAAGATAAAATATTAACAAGAAGGAAAATAATCCCCAAATAATCAACAAACTTGGCATTGCTTTTCAAATGGAATTGGTAGTTTTTGAAAGAACCTAATGCATTTTGGTGCAAAATTGTGAAAAGTATTCATGGTCATACCTATCATTGGCACACATCTAGAAAATATGGTTTGAGTTTACGTAGCCCATGGATTAGTATCTCAAATATCTTGAACAATTTTATGGGCTTAGTATCTCAGAATATCTTGAACAATTTTAACACTTTTGCAGCATACAAGTTGGGAAATGGAAGGAAGATTTCTTTTTGGAGCGACCCTTGGTGCTTAGATCAGCCCTTCAAGATAACGTTCCCTCAATTATTTCGGGTTGCCTCCATCCCAAATGACACAATAAATGCCCACTGGGATCCAACAACTTCCTCGTGGAGTTTATCTTTACGTTAGCTTTTGAAAGAAGAGGAGATCTTAGAATTCTAGCAGTTGTTGTGTAGTTTGGAAGGTAAGAGATTATCCCAAACCCCTGATTCAAGGATTTGGTCTTTGGAATCATCAGGCAAGTTCACTGTCAAATCTTTCCCCAACCATTTCATTGCTTCCTCTCCTCTAGATAAGGTCATTTTTCAAACCTTGTGGAAGTCTAAAAGCCCCAAAAGAGTCAGCATTTCTGGTATGGTTTATGATCTTGGGCACTCTCAACTGTGCTGCCACGTTACAACATAAGCTACAAGGTTACTCTTTATCTCCCCTATTTGCCCTCTTTGCTTAGCATTCGGTGAGGAGTTACAACACTTATTCTTTGAGTGTCCATCTCTACTAAATGTTGGTGGAAACTCTTCTCATATTTTAATTTGTCTTGGGCTTTTAGAAACTCTTCCTGAGATAACGTATCTCAAGGGTTGGGTGGCCTCTCACTTTCACCCAAAACACAAGTTTTGTGGTCGAATGCAGTTAAAGCCATATTTTTAGAGCTTTGGTTTGAGCGAAATCAAATAATGTTTCATGACAAGCTCATTGATTGGTCAAACCATTTTGCCTCAGCACAACTTCTAGCTTCTTCATGGAGTTCACAATCCAAGTTCTTTGCTAATTATTCTATACAAGACATATGTCTCGATTGGATTGCCTTTATTTCTATAGTTTAATATTGTTGACTATGCTTGTATGACTTAAGTATATATGGTGTATTGCATTGCGATTTATATGTTCTACCTTGAGGTTTTATTTTGTAATGGGAAATGATGAGGATACTAAAGTTGTGTCAACCTAGTTGAGATAACCTAATGCATCTCCTGACCCATAGTTCTAATTGAGTTGTATGTTTCCTATGTCTCTTTGTAATCTAAGCACTAGTCTCTTTTCACTATATCAATGAAAATTTTGTTTTCGTTTTGAGAAAAATAAAATAAAATAAAATAGTAATCTGTCCCAATGCTAAAAATCAGCAGGACAGCAAAAAAATGAAGATGGTTTTTTTGTCACCCATACAGTTTCAACAAGATACCCCACTTATTTCTAAATTAAGGTCCATTTTAGAATTTGATATCTTGGATGTTTTCTGTTACGGTTTCTGTTTCTGTATGTCTAGGAATGGGAATTCTCTTTAATATTGAATGGCGTACCTAATAATGTAGTAACAAATTGCAACTTTGCTCCTTGGAGGTCTATCTTGCTTCAAACTTTTCCTTCTAATTGTTATGACAAATGTTGAGCTGGCTTTAATTGTCCTTTTAGTTCTATTTTCCTTAATTGTATATATATTTATGTGGATTACTCAATCATCAGGTGGTTTCTCCAGAATTCACATTCTATGATGGCACTAAATCTTCTTTAGATGACTTGTCGTATGGCGAGAAGCTTCTTCGAGCAAAATTGGATATGAGTTTCATGTAAGAGCATCAAATTTCTTTGTTATGTGTGCCTTTTCCTGTACCATTCTACTTCTTTATGGCTTTTCGAGATGATTTTGCATGTACGTTACATCTTCTTGATAAACATATGCATGTCCATTAGAATTGCTCTAAAAGTACTGATGTAAGAAGAATAGGGGTTAATTGGGCAACTAGGCAATATTCTAGGTTAATTCCCTTTTTACCCCCACTTATAATAAAAGTGTATAAATAGGGACCTTTCGTTCCTATATGAAACACATTTTATCATTTATCCAAAATCTTATTCTTTGAGGATTACTCCTTAAGGCTACTTAGGCTACATCAATTTGGTATCAGAGCTGTCAAAGTAAATTAGGATTTATTCCTAATTAGTATTTTTCTTTATAGTATTTTTCCCTCTTTGGTTTCTTTTCTTAGTTGGGTCTATTGAAGGCTATTTATTTGACTTTGTAATGTATTCCGATAACAACTAATTATTCAATAATATATACAAATTTCACATGGTATCAAAGCCATAGGTTTAGGGTTTTATACTTTTTGATCTTTGCCTCCGTCGATGATCAATCGACGGAGGTAGATCCACGTAGACCAATTGCTTGGTTCAAGATCTTGTGCCTCTATTTTTCGTCTATGGGTTTTAACCTTTTGTTTTAGATCTCTATGAACTCAATTGGTTGAAACTTGGGGATGAAAACACCAGTTTTTTCCATCGATTTTTAGCAGCAAAGAAAAGGAAAAACCTAATTCCTGAGTTAACTAATGAGCAAGGCATTTCGACTACATCCTATCGAGAGATTGAAGCGTTGATCTTAAATTTTTACTCTACAATTTATGCAAGATCAATTGGTGCAGGGTCAATCCCAACATTGTTTGATTGGAATAAAGTGACAGTAGAGCATGATATCCTTCTCATAGCCCCTTTTTCGTTGGAAGAAATATGGCGTGCCCTCAAATTCTTAGGAAGGAACAAAGCTCCAGGGCCTGATGGATTAACTGTGGAATTCTTCATAAAGTATTGGAAATTTTTCAAAGAAAACCTTCAGCAACTATTGAAGCAATTCTATGAAAATGGGAGATTGAATGCTTGTGTAAAAGAAAACTTTATATATCTGATCTGGAAAAAGGAGGATGCGGTGATTGTTATAGATTTTAGGCCAATTAGTCTCACTTCCTTAAAAATTGTGGCTAAAGTTTTGACAAATGTTAGATACCTTCTTCCCTGCACACAAAATATATCTAACAAGCAACCCAAAGACAGAAGTCCCAGCCAAAAGCTCCAGTTTATTTATCAACAAGGATCATTCACAAGAGAAATATCCCAAGTTCAGTACCACAGTCACAAGATAATAGAAAGAAGGAATAGATGATAGCAAAAAAGAAAAGGTAACAAGGTGGGCAGATTCGAGAGTGCCTCCCTCTCCAAGCTTCATTCAGCTCCTCAGAATTTCTATGCCTCCAAATGCTCCCCCAAAACCCCTCATAAACCTCTCAGCTGTTGGTCCCACTGGTCTCCCCTTCACTGACCGAATTTGCAGTCACGATCTCCTGGTTATTTCCTCTTTTACCCTTCCTATGATATGTGTGTATAATCAAGGGTCTAACAATACCCCCCTTGTAATGGGCCTTGGCGGTTTAATGACCATTGTGATGGCAATGCTGAGGTAGAGCTCTTACCTCCTGGGAGACGTTTCATTGTTCGTTCTAATCAACAGTCCTTTAAATACATAATTAAGCATAAGGTTATACCACCAGGGTATCAAAACTAGGTGTCAAAATTGATGGGATATGACTTCAAAGTTCAATACAAGCCAGGACTACAGAACACAGCTGTTGATTCCCTGTCAAGGATGGGCTTGAGGGTGCATTTAGCCTTGATGTGGAGATAGTGAGGTCTGAAATTGAGGAAGGTGATCGCTTATGTAAGATTCAAGCTGATTTAGAGTTAGACATGCAAAGTCATCCCAAATTCTCAATCATTCAAGGGAACCTCCTCCACAAGGACTGAGCTGTCCTTTTGTCCAAATCCAATCTCATTCCTACCGTTCTTCACACATATCACGATTCAATCCTAGGGTCATTCCAATTTTCTTCAAACGTACGTGAGAGAACGATTGACGAGTGAATTATATTGGCACGACATGAAAGGCATGGTTAAACAAAAACTTAAATTTAGGAAAGAATAATGATATTATTGTATTTCTTCTTATTCTCTAAAACAACTATAAGGTCTTCTTATATAGGAGAAAGACTACCAACCAATAACGAAAGAAATATTACAAATCTAAATAATAAATGTATACAAACTACACAATAAATATTACAAAAGATATATGGAAATCCAACACTCCCCCACAAGCTAGTTTGGAGAAGCTAGTTTGTAGATATCTTCCACACCTAGCTTATCGATAAGTTTATTAAATTGCCCTTTTGAAACTACATCAATCTTTCTCTTTTATAAAATACTTGTCAACTTCAATATGCTTTGTTTTATCATGTAGGACTGAATTGGGATTGTTTTAGTATTTATGTTCTATCCCTCTCCATCTCTGTATTTTCTTTTTCTTCGTCTTTTTCTTTTATTTTTCCTTTTGATTCATAGAGGTTGATAACCTTCAATTTGTCAGCTTAATGAACAGTTCCTGTCATTTTCTGGTGACTGGTTTAACAAGTGGTATCTTCATCATATGTTCTCTTCCAGAAGAAATTGAAGTATTTATCTTTGTACTATGAATAGGTATGCATCAAAAGAAAATGATACTTGGATTCGTGCCCTTGTGAAGGATTTCACCATTGAGGCTGGTTCTGGACTAGTTATTCTTGATCCAGTTGATGTTTCTGGGGGATATACATCTGTCAAGGACAAAACCAATATGTCTCTTGTAACGACTGACATCTGCATCCATCTCTCATTGAGTGCCATTTCCCTCATACTTAATCTGCAAAGTCAAGCTGTTGAAGCAATGATGTTTGGAAATGCTGTACCTCTTATTGCCTGTACCAATTTTGATAAGCTCTGGGTGTCCCCAAGAGGTTCTTAATTTAACTGAAATAATTAAAATTTTGTTCCCGGTTAAATTTGTTTTAAAGTTAACTTTACTAACTAGTAACTATTTAGTATCAAAAGATGCTGGCTGGCTATCTGGTTCTTTGAACCTTAATGAATTGGTTACTCCTCTCATTCTTGCAAATATTGATTTATCTATGCAGAAAATGGGTCCTCTCATAACCTTACCTTCTGGCGTCCTCGAGCTCCATCAAATTATGTTATATTAGGAGATTGTGTGACTTCACGGTAAGTCTTCTAACCTTCATATGTTTTAAGATGCTGAAGTTTTGCTATCTGTTTATGCATTTATGTTTTCATTCTGATTATCTCCATTACATCATGCTCATAATGTTGTTACTTTACATAGTATCAGAGAAGTAGATTATGTTTTTTAAGTAAAGTAATTTTTTCTCCAAATTTTCACTTGTTGGGTCTTCTACAAATTTTCAAACCCGCAAGTGAGGGGGACTTTATTAAATTTACTATAACCCTAAATGGTGATTTAACACTAATACAAAAGTTACCTTAAGGAGCATCCAAGAGGTGAGATATAATGATGGGTGAAAGTTTCAAAAATAAGTTGCCATCAATTTGGGTGAAAACTATCACCCCTCAATGCTCTACATTTGGTAAGCAGCCTTGGTCACGTCCATCCCCAAAAAATGGAGAGCATCCAAAGGGTGATAATTTTCATCATGAGTCTGCTTCATCAGAAAAAATTCCACGAAAATGATAATTTCTTCCAGCTAAAATTCTTAACGTGGTTCTCACTACAATTTGAACTCCGGAACTTCTTTTCTTTGATGGTCAATATTAACTTCCGTTGGTAAAACCACAAAAGTCTGCTTTAGTTCTATGGCATGGTTACAGACATCAAATATTTTTCCCCATAATATCAATGCTAAATTGCTTAGCTTAATCTATCCCTTGTAGCTAAGAACAACATCTGCTTTACCATATTTTCGAACACATCATTTCTCAAATCTTAGCTTATTTCTTTTTGATGTCATTGCTAGAAAGCATTTTTTCAATTATTATTGCAGTTAAATGCTTCCAAATGATGGTTACTCAATTATTGAGTAGAGTTAATTTCTGCGGAATGGCATCTAGAAAGAGGAAAATTCCATATTTTACAGCTGCTTGGGTCATTTAGCTTGAAAGAAATACAGGATATTTGAGAACGTAGTTGAAGTTGCTGTAGTCTATTGGCATGAATATTTTACTTATTGTTGGTCAAAGAATGTTTAACATTCCTTAATTCAAATGTAGGTGAAAGGATGCTTTATCCTCATGTTGACCTTTTATATTTTCCTAGACAATTGTTTCCTGTTAGATATAGATGAAAATTTCATTATTCATTGTAAGTGCCTTATTCTTGAAGTGCTTTATATAAGCTTTTATAACTGACTTTTTAAAAATGAAAATAAATAGAATTTTTTATTGATTGAATGAAAAGAGCTAATGTAGTCTTGTTTTAATATGTATCAGGCCAATTCCTCCTTCACAGGCAGTAATGGCTGTTAGTAATGCATATGGACGTGTGCGGAAACCAACTGGTTTCCATATGATAGGTGTATTCTCCAGGATTCAAGGATTTGAATTTGATGAGAAATCTGATATTGATTGTTCCATTTGGATGCCTGTTCCACCTCTTGGATACACAGCAGTGGGTTGTGTTGTACATGTTGGAAATCAGCCACCACCAACCTATGTCGTTTATTGCATACGTTCTGACCTAGTCTCTTCGACAACTTATTCAGAATGTGTACTTAATACTCCGTCAAATTCTTGGTATGGATCTGGGTATAGCATCTGGCGTATGGACAATGTTATTGGATCGTTTATTGGCCATGCTTCAACTGACTGCCCAGAGAAAGACCATGCTTGTGATTTGAATCATCTTCTTAAGTGGAATTCAAATCCTGATTACACTTCCTCTAAGGAACCATCTTCAAATACTGCTTCTGGTCATGACACTTTAAGTCATCATTCAATCGCCCAGGGTGTAACTTCTTCAGGATGGGACATTTTAAGATCTATTTCAAAAGCAACTAATTGTTACCTGTCAACTCCCAACTTTGAGAGAATATGGTGGGACAAGGGTAGTGAAGTCCGTTGTCCAGTTTCGATATGGAGACCTTTGGCACGCCCCGGTTATGGTATATTAGGAGACTTCATAACTGAAGGGTTAGACCTCTTCGTAAATTAATTATTTTTTTCATTCACGTTAATTCCATTTCTTGAATATTTTTCTTCTTTCATAGTCATTACACATTTTCTAAGAGCTTTTGTACATCTTTGCTATCCACTCATCCTTTCAGCTTAGAACCGCCAGCTCTAGGGCTACTGTTCAAAGCTGACAATGCTGAAATTTCGGCAAAACCTCTCCAATTCACTAAAGTTGCTCACATTTTTGGGAAAGGATTTGATGAAGCTTTCTTCTGGTACCCCATTGCTCCTCCTGGTTATGCTTCCTTCGGATGTGTTGTTTCAAGAACAGATGAAGCTCCTCGTCTTGATTCTATTTGCTGTCCAAGAATGGATCTTGTTAGTCAGGCCAATATTTCTGAGATGCCCATTTCAAGATCTTCAAGTTCAAGGGGATCTCAGTGCTGGAGTATTTGGAAAGTTTCAAATCAGGTTGATATAGGACTCTGATCTGGTCCATGGTTCTCATTCCAAACTGGTTTCATATTGTGTGGTCAAAAATACTTGGTTGAATTATACAATTTAGTCCCTACACTTTCAACTTTGTGTCTAGTAGTACTCTGAATGTTAAAAAGAACTTTCAATTTTGTGCTATTAGGTCCTTAAACTTAAAAGTTGGGCAAATTGCAAAAAATCACCCCTAAAATATTGTGGTAGTTGCAATTGTACCCTCACAACTTTCAATTGTAAAAATTTGCCACCTAAACTTCTATAAGTGTTAAAATTGGACCCTCAAGACAATTATGTAAGTTTGAAGGCTGAAGTTTTAGAATTAAAAAGGGTCTAATTACAACTACCTCCATACTATAGGGGTGGTTTTTGCAATTTGCCCTATAAAGTGTTAATAGGTTCTTGCCACTTTCAATTTTATGATTTAAGGCCTTGACCTATTTGAAGTCTTAAATTTTTTCGGCCTAGCAAAATAATAGAACTCTAAATTTTAAATTATGTATTAATAAATCTGTTTCTTTTTTTTTTTTTTTTTTTTTTTT
>QLSR01000057.1:1949054-2016451 GCA_031780015.1 Citrullus colocynthis
GAGAAGGTTGGATAGGTCAATAATTTATTAGATATGTAAAATTAAAAATTCAATGACTTATTAGACACAAAATTGAGTGTTTACAGACAAATAAAACATTTGTTCAGTTTAGAGACTTATTAGACACCAAAGTGAGAGTTTTGAGGCCTATTAGACAATTTTATAATTAATAGATCAAATAGATACAAATGTGAAAGTTTTGGGACTAAACTTTTATTTAACCAAACTAATATTAGTAATAAAGAACAACCTTTAATTGTTCCCCTAAACTAGAAGTGTACTTTCTAATGACTTTATTTATTATTTTGGATGCTGTTTAAGTTCTGCGACCAGATGCTAATTGATTTGTATAAAATATAGATGGATCCTTTTCATTGTGTGCTTCTGCAGGCATGCACCTTCCTTGCACGTGCTGATCACAAAATACCATCTAGTCGATTGGCGTACACTATAGGTGACTCTGCTAAACCAAAGACTCATGTGAATGTAACTGCTGAGATGAAGATTCGGTTTTTCTCTCTGACTGTTCTAGACAGCTTACATGGAATGGTATTGTTCTCATTGAACTAATATACCGTAATCCAGCATCTGATGGTTCCCTTGTGTTTTTAAATCATTAATGATAATCAAATTTTGGTTTACTCTAGATGAAACCACTTTTTGACACAACGGTGACAAATATAAAATTGGCGACACATGGTTCACTGGAAGCAATGAATGCAGTGCTGATTTCTTCAATTGCTGCATCAACTTTTAACACACAATTGGAAGCATGGGAGCCTCTTATTGAACCATTTGACGGCATATTTAAGTAATTGACATGTGTACTTATGCGTCATGCAGTTCTCCATATTTGATTTGCCTTCGAACGTAGGCCTGGTTAAATTGATGGGGTACTAATCCCTAAATTTTTTTAACTTGCATGTGTTAGGTTTGAAACATATGATACCAGCGTTGACCAGCCTCCAAAACTTGGAAAAAGAATACGTATTGCAGCCACCAGCATAGTTAATATTAATTTCAGTGCCTCAAATCTTGAAACTTTCATTGGGGGCATCCTTTCATGGAGAAGACAGTTGGAACTTGAAGAACGAGTGCAAAAATTGAATGAGGTATTAATCTGATCGATGATCTTGGTAACAGGTTAATCCTTTTGTGCTTCTTAAATTATTTCCTTGCAGGAAGCTGTTGACTACCTTAGACATGGAAAGGATACTACATTCTCAGCATTGGATGAAGATGACTTGCAAACTGCAGTTGTAGAAAATAAACTTGGCTGTGAGATTTACTTGAAAAGATGTGAGCAAAATTTAGATATAGTTGATAAACTCTCTTTTGGTGACTGCGTGTCAGTGTGGATTCCACCTCCAAGGTTTTCAGACCGGTTAAATGTAGCAGATGAATCTAGAGAACCACGTTATTATGTTGCAGTACAGATTATTGAAGCAAAGGTGGTATGGATATTAGGGATTTATTAAGTGAGCATTGCTTAATGGATGTGATCTCTTTCTAAAAGCCTTTTGAACGTGAGAATATTTTTTATTTTTTGCAGGGTTTGCCTGTAACTGATGATGGTAATAGCCATAGCTTCTTCTGTGCTTTGAGGCTTGTCATTGAAGGTCAGGTGCCAGGACAACAGAGGCTCTTTCCTCAGAGTGCAAGGACAAAATGTGTCAAACCCTTGATTTTAGGAAACAATTTACTGGGTGAAGGCCTGGCAAAATGGAATGAACTTTTCATTTTTGAAGTTCCTAGAAAGGTACTTCATTTATTTTTGAGAAAGAAAAGAAACTTTTCATTGATTTAAGTAAAAGAGGCTAGTGCTCAAAAAGATACAAGCTCCACGAGGGTAGAGAACAAAAGCGATAGAAAACTATAAAAAGCAACAAACATTAGAAGACAATACAAATGTACAATGATAAATGATAATAAAACTCTGAGGTTTCTCATAATAATAATAGAAAAATGAAAAGAAAGAAAGAAGGAAAGTAAATGAAAGCTTTCCAATTAAGACAAGAAAAACCTTCATTTCTTCAACCAAAGTTGCGTTTCTTATATATATATATATTTACAAGAATGTAGTATGACGCTCACTTTCAACAAGTTATTAATTGCATTATCTTTAATTGATTGTGTATAAATAATTCTCAATTTTAAGTAATATATTTTCACCTTTGCAGGGGTCTGCGAAGTTGGAAGTCGAGGTCACAAACCTTTCTGCCAAAGCTGGAAAAGGTATGTCGTTGGTTCAATCATTGAGCCACTGCCTTATTTTATCTCCACCAATATGAATTTTCAAAGGTCTTCTTTCACCTAATTTTTCTCTCACTGGCTGCTCGAATCAATAATAAAATAACATCTCAATTTTGATTGTCTGCGGTGATGATTTTTTCTCATGGATGATGATAAGGTAGTTCTAGCTGATCACAAGAAAGATATTGCATGTGAGTTTCAAATTGAGACTTAGGAACGGTGAAATATTTCCTATGGGCGTAATTCGCAACATTGAAAAGGAGCATCTCTGTTAATCAAAGAAAATATGCCCTTGACAAAACAGTATTACTTGGTTGCACGGTTGTAAAAACTTCTTTTTAACCTAATCTGAAGTTAAAAGAACAAACTTAAAGGAAATAAAGGACAAGGAATAATATCAAAGATTTGAAGATTAATCTATCTATCACATACCTGTTTCGGTGTTGCATATGTAGTAAGCATAGTCAGTCGGTTTTTGAATGCACATGGTTGCTACTTCCTGTAATTGTTGGTGCTTCCATAATGCAGGTGAAGTTGTCGGTGCTCTTTCCTTTTCTGTTGGACATGGTTCAAGTGTGCTAAAGAAGGTTGCTTCAGTGAGGATGGTGCATCAGACAAATGATGTTCATAATATTGTGCCATATACGCTAAAGAAAAGAGTGAGCTTTGTGGAAAAATTAAGTTCTGGTTGCTCTTGCAAAAATTTATGTCATTGCACACAACCCCTTCTGTATACAAGTTTTGTTAGTTCACTATTTTAATTCTTTTTCTTAGTTTCAGCAGAACAATCCTGAAGACATGGCTGACTGTGGAATGTTGCTGGTTTCTACTTCATATTTTGAGAGGAGGACAATTGCAAAATTTCAAAGGGATGCTGGAAATGAGAATCCTGTTGATAGAGACACAGGTTTCTGGGTTGGGCTTTATGGAGATGGTGAATGGCAAAATATTCGTTCCCTACTTCCGTTATCCACTGCTCCCATATTACTACAAGATGACTACATTGCGATGGATGTCGCCATGAGGAATGGAAAAAAACATGCAATTTTAAGGGGGCTTGTAACAGTGGTAAATGATTCAGATGTTAAATTGGATATCTCCATCTGCCATGTCTCTTTAATTCAAGGCCACGATGCCTCTTTAGGAACTGGTAGTTTTGATATTGTGGTTGAAGAAACTTTTGAAAATCAACGTTATCATCCAAATTCTGGATGGAGTGATCAGTTACTTGGCTTCCGTCATGATGATCCAGGGCATTGGAGTACAAGGGACTTCTCAGATTCATCTAAGGTTAGATTTTCTTTTCTTTTTTTTTTATATTATTATTATTATAATAAAGTGATGATTTGTTATTCATATGGTTGGATTTGATTGTTCTTAGGAAAAATGATAAAGTAACTTAATTTGGATTCTTGTTCTCTAGTTTCCCTTGTCTTCTCCATTTTTTTTTTTCTCTCTTGCTTTGAGTTCTGCATTCTTGGACTTTGTTTTGGTGTTTTATCTATTTTCATTGTGTTTTGCTTGTTGTCCTTTTCTTAGTGGAGATTTATAATTTTGGGCCAAAGTCTTATTCTTTATATCATCGGTCTCTGTCTCAAAAATTGAAGTCGGATTCTATTTTTAGCTATGTTAGATGATATAATATTAAATTTGTCTTCACCCATGAGTTTAAACTTTTTAGTCAATTAGTGATTTAACATGGTATCAGAGCAGGTGGTCCTAGAGGTCCTATGTTCAAGCCCTATGTTATTTCTTCCTCAATTAATATTGATTTCCACTGGGTTGGTCTTCTACTTATTTCAAGCTCACAAGTGAGAGAGCTTGTTAGACGATATAATATTAAATTTCCTTCACCTATGAGCTTAAGCTTTTGGGTCAATTGGTGATTTAACAAGCTATAATCACAATCATCTAACCTTTCTGTTGCTTTTTCTGAAGGATTTCTTTGAACCACCCCTTCCTCCTGGATGGCAGTGGACAACAACATGGACTATTGATAAAACACAATATGTAGACAATGACGGCTGGGGATATGGTCCTGACTTTCATTGTTTGAAGTGGCCTTTAACCTCTTTCAAGTCTGCTAAAAGTTCTTATGATGTTGTGCGCCGGAGGCGTTGGGTTCGTACAAGACAGAAATTACCTGACCAAGGTGTAAACTCTTTGAAGACTGATTTACCTTCCTTAAACCCTGGAGCTTCTGCTAATTTACCATGGAGAAGCACGTTAAAGGATTCTGATCAGTGTTTATTGGTTCGTCCTTCTACTGATCAGCTCATGACCCAATATACTTGGGGTCGTGCAGCTTTTGTTGGTTCTGTCTATGCATGTGGAAAAGATCAGGCTTTTACTGATCAGGGTTTGCTGGGTAAGCAGGCTACTTCGAAGCAGGAAAATAAAATTTCCAATCTTGCATTCAAGTTGAATCAGCTTGAGAAGAAGGACATGCTTCTTTGTTGTAATTCTAGAAACAAACAATTTTGGTTGAGTATAGGCGCAGATGCATCAGTTCTCCATACTGAACTAAATGCCCCTGTTTATGACTGGAAAATTTCTGTCAACTCTCCGATCAAACTGGAAAATAGACTTCCTTGTTCTGCAGAATTTACTATCTGGGAAAAAACTAGAGATGGGAAGTGCATTGAAAGACAAAATGGCATAATTTTTTCAAGAGGTAGTGAACAAGTATATTCAGCGGATGCTCAGAAGCCTTTATATCTTACCTTATTCGTTGAGGGTGGTTGGGCTCTGGAAAAGGTAGAAATTCAATTTTTTTTTATTCACTATTTTGAAAATTTTGCCCTTGGCACCTGAATTTTGCTTATTGCATCAGGTCGTTCCTTTGGACTTACAATTTCTATTTCAAGTGGGTTTCCCATTCAAAAAAGTTTATTTTTCTCAACTCTCTAGATCTGCAGCCTCCATCACAATTACATGGTTTTATTTTCCATGAAGAATTTATTTTAAAAATTAAAAAGTCAAAAAGAACTCCCACCTGCTGGAACTCTCTATTAGAAACCTTTATTTATTCCTAGATTGTTGCATTGTTAAGAAATATAATTGAGTTTTTCTAAGCATGGGATTGTTTAGAAACTAAACCGAATGTCCAGGTTTTAGTAGTATATAGTGTTAAAAATACTAGATCATTGAAAAGCTTACTCAAAGTCTATGAAAGTAAAGGTGTGACTTTTTTCTTTTACATCATATTATATTTGGGAATGATCATTTAATAATCACGTTGTCTCTTATTTCCTACATACACTGTCAGGATCCCATTCTTCTGCTAGATCCCACATCTAACGACCCTATCTCACCATTCTGGATGGTTCATCAGAAAAGTAGAAGGTTGTTTCTCCTTGCTGCCTTTATTTTGTTCACTCTTGTGTGTTATGGCTACTCTCTCTCTCTCTCTCTCTCTCTCTCTCTCTCTCTCTACCCCCCCTAAATTCATTATTTATTAACTGTAATGTGGATACTTGTGATGGGTAATGCATTTTCATATTACGATGCTTTCAACAGGCTTCTTCTTTGTATTCCCATGGGCCTTGGTGTCTTTATCTCGTTGGATATTTAGTCAAATTTAGTATACATAAAATTTGCGTTTGTTACCTCATGTAATCTCATTCATCATTTGTGTCGGTATATCATTATATTTTATGCAGGAGACTCCGTTTGAGTGTTGAGCGAGTAATGGGGGGGACTACTGCTGGCCCCAAAATTATTAGGTTTCATGTTTCCTACTGGATCATTAATGATTCGTCTCTATCTTTGTCTTATCGAGTGGTGGAGTTGGAACCCCCTGAAAGTGTAGATTCGGACTCTCTAGCACTGTCAAGAGCTGTTAAGTCTGCAAAAATGGCCTTGAGAAATCCTATAAACTCACTGGACAGGAGACATTCTAGTGTAAGGAGAAATGTTCAAGTCCTTGAAGAAATTGAGGACACAACTCCAGTTCCTAGCATGCTTTCTCCCCAAGACTATGCTGGTCGTAGTGGGGCAGTGCCATTTACATCTCAGAAAGAGACACATGTATCACCTCGTGTCGGCATTTCTATTGCAATGCGCAACTCTGACATTTATAGTGCAGGCATTTCCCTCCTGGAGCTTGAAAACAAGGTGGTTTGATGTGCAGGAAAAATTAACAGCGCAGTTAGAATATATCCTACTGTGTATCACATAATTTGATGGTCATTGAAAGTGCATTGATGTTTCAGGAACGTGTTGATGTAAAGGCTTTCAGTTCTGATGGATCTTATTACAAGCTTTCAACTCTTCTAAGCATGACTTCCGACAGAACAAAGGTTTGTTATGTTTACAACAGTTCAATTGGATTGAGTTTCCTAGTCTGGAGTGCAGTGCATAAATAAATTCCTGTGTTTATAAGTTGCGGTAATGCTTTTACAGTTGATTATAAAGTATATTTAGGAACGTGCTTTGTTTTCTTGTAAAATATTTAAAGGAAAATTTCATTACACAAAGAAAATAAAGAGTACTAAACCATATACATTTAATAGAATTTACATCAGATAAGAAAATAGTCCTTAAATTTATTTATGAGAAAAAGCTGTTGGTACGTGGAACAGAATCTACTGTATAAAAGGTAAATTATGAAAGATCATGAAATAGAATACTGTAGGCTCAAGAAATCTTCCTGGATATGGAAAAACGTTCTAGTCAGCTAAACGCTTCCCTTCAAGCTAATCCATTGATGCCGTCCACTCCCTTCCTGTCTATAATCTGATTAGGAAGACTTTTGGTGAGTTATTTGATAGTGTTACATCTGAACATGCATAAACGCACTAGCATTGCGGCAATGTGTTTAAAACGAGTGCTATCCCAGATTGTAGTCATAAAATGATCGGTACATTACATCATCTCTGCAACACAAAAATGTACATCTGTTGTGGTAGCTGCGAGACATTACCCGAACTGCTTGATTGAATTGTGAAGTGTGGTATTGTTATTGAGAAGGCCAGGATGTCTATGTTAATAATTTCATGCACTAAAGCACTGACCTGCATGATAGCTTTAGCTTTATAGTTAAATAGTATTTACTAAATTCCCTCTGACAAAAGAACAATAACGAAAACAACTTTGAACAAGAACAAGAACAACTTGAAGTTGGCCCTCCTAGTGAAATAATATACCTTTACTTGAGGTTCCTTTCAAACATCTCAAGATTTTAGCACAACTTCAAAATGAGTTGGTCCAAGTGAGACTTACTGCAAATACAATATTTGAGTCTGTATGAGATAGATAATTTAGTCTACCCACAAGTTTTTGAGATTAATCTTTATTCTTTACTTCTTTGATTCTAGCAGCTTGTGTAAGGTATCTGCTTTCTATATCTACATATATATTTAAATAGAACAAAATAATAGAGGGTAGAAGCTCCTAACCAGTTTCAGAGGGCTGGAATCCCTCCAAAGAACGACTACCAACCAAAATACTAACTTGCCCTGTCCCAGGAAGGAAGGATAGACTCTCTCCTCAGACAAGAATTCTGGGGATTAGTCTCTCTGAATCTGCGCTCATTGAAAGTCCTGGTTTTACAACACAACTTACTGTAGCCTTATTCTTGTTACCTTTTGATTCCAAGTTATTTTTAAGTAACTGAGGCCTTAATTATGATTTCTTTTTCAGGTCGTACGTTTTCAGCCTCACATATTGTTTATTAATCGGCTGGGGTGCAGTCTCTGTTTGCAGCAGTGTGATTCTCAGCTATCAACATGGTTTCATCCTTCTGATCCTCCGAAACCCTTTGGATGGCAGTCCTATGCAAAAGTTGAACTCTTGAAGGTTTCTACCATAAAACAAAATGAATAAACAAAATAATAGAGCTTTGGTTTCTCGGGCAAACTTTCATTAATCAAGTTTTTTTTCTTTCCTTCTCTTCAGTTGCGGGTTGAGGGGTACAGATGGAGTACTCCATTTAGCATTCACAATGAAGGTATGATGCGAATTTGCTTGAAAAAAGATGGTAGCAAAGATCCATTGCAACTGAGGGTGGAAGTGAGGAGTGGAGCAAAGTGCTCGCGCTATGAAGTTATTTTCCGTCCCAATACATCATCTGGACCTTACAGGTAAGTTAATCTAAATAAAATTTTCTTATAAAATGAGAACTTAATACAAGATTGTAATTGCTCCACAATGTATTTTTACATGTAGGATTGAAAACCGTTCAGCTTTTTTGCCAATACGCTTTCGGCAAGTTGATGGTACCAATGATTCCTGGAAGTTGCTTCTTCCTAACACAGCTGTTTCTTTTCTTTGGGAAGATCTAGGTAGAAGGCACCTATTGGAACTTCTAGTAGATGGTTCAGACTCATCAAAAACAGACAAGTATGATATTGATGAAATTTCTGATCATCAACCTGCTTCCGTCACTGGTGGACTTTCTAAAGCTTTGCATGTTACTGTAGTTAAAGAGGAGAAAACTAATGTTGTTCTTATTAGAGATTGGATGCCAGAAAATGAACCTGGAAGATTTTTAGGTGGACGGCATATGTCACCTTTATCAAATCCTCCTAGAATTGATTTTTATAGTTCAGAATCTGCTTCCATCTCAAACTGTGAATATCATATTATTATGGAATTAGCTGAGCTTGGAATATCTCTTGTTGACCATACACCAGAGGAAATATTATATTTGTCCGTGCAAAATCTTCTTCTAGCATATTCCACAGGCCTGGACTCTGGTATCAGTAGGTAAGGTTTTTACTTCAATCTGTATATTAAGGTTGTTACTCTCTTGATTTTAAGAGTCCAAATCTTTTCTTGTTATGTAACATTTTTCCCTATGGTTTCTTGAATCTTTAATGCTGAAAGTCAATACACGGAAAGAGTAATCTTTCTGCATTACCAGAAAACTAAGCTGTAACAATAGAAATATATTATACAACGGAAGTTCTTGTTTGAATTTCTACTACTTTCAGAAATTTGTGTTCAGGTTACGCTTAAGGGTTTTATTATTTATAATCAACTACACCTCCCCTAACTTTTCCATACTTGGCAGTAGTCTCAATTCCTTTTAAGAAATAAAATCTTAATTTCCTTCTTTTTCTTTAAAAAAGGATCTTAATTTCCTTTTGTCCTCAAGTATTCTTCAAACCTAGTCATCTTGAATTCTTCTCATAGGAGGTTTGTATTTAGTCTTAAGTTACAGCTAGGAATGAAACTCTACACACTTCGAGCTTTTCACATTGACTATTTTGGGTTGTTTTAAGTCTTATTTTCGTCCCTACTCATACTTATTTCACTTGGTTCCCAAACATTCAAACATTATGTTTTATCTCCTGAACTTTGTATAGAAAAAAATTTTGGTCTTTGTGATTCATCTTTTAATAAATTATGTAATAAAAAAAAACTAACATAGGCACATATTTCATTTATTTATCTAGTCAATAGATTATACATACAAGTACACAAATTCATGTACAGTAGGGTTTAGGGTTTAGTGTTGTTATTAAACAGATTTGAATTCTTGTTAAATGGTAATGAAATGTGATGGTAGGTGCTAAAAATAAATGTTCAAATTTTTTATGCATAGTGGAGGAACCAAAATAGGATTTTAACTTATAATTACTATGTGGAGTAGATCTATCACTAACCAAATGAATTAACTAAACAACACAAATTGAACTAGGGATTTGAAAAGAAACATCAAAACTGATGTAGTAGGATTAAGGTAAATTGGAATACCTTGGTCAAATCCTTGATTAATTATGATTAGGATTAGTTTCTTCGGTTAAGTAGGATTAGGATTAGTTTCCTTTATTAACTAGGATCAATATTATGGTTAGTTTGGTTTCTCTATAGCATAGAATTTTTCTTCATGTATTAATAATTTTTTATTCATAATAAACATTTGATTGATTCTTGGAAAGAATTCTTTTTTAGTCACTTGGGCTTCTCCAACAACTCAAAATTGAAATTGCAATATGTTTCGATATTGATATAATAAAATTTAGCATAACTCATCATCTTAAGCTTTTAGGTTGATTCATGATTTAGTATGGTATCAAAGCCAGAGGTCTTGTGCTCAAACCCTACGATACCATTTCTTTTTTAGTTAATATTGATTTTCACTTGTTGAGCCTTCAACAAATTTTCAAGCCACAAGTAGGGAGGAGTGTTGAAATATTTATATAATTAAATTTTTTATAACACATTGACTTGAGCTTTTGGGTTGATTGGTGATTTAGCACAAGCTAACCAATTTGTATTGCCCAGAGTTTGCAATGTTGATGAATAAGTTGCTTGGCTTAAAGATTTTGAGAGGTGCACTTGTGTTTTGTTGCACCAAAATGATGTTGAAACTTTACGTGTTTTGGTACTTTGTTTAATGCAGGTTGAAACTTAGAATGTCTGGAGTACAAATTGATAACCAGTTGCCGTTGACTCCAATGCCGGTTCTTTTCAGACCTCAAAGAATTGGGGATGAGACAGATTATATCTTGAAATTTTCAATGACAATGCAATCAAATGGGTCACTGGATCTCTCTATCTATCCATATATAGGCTTTCAGGTGAGAATTTGGGTGTTTTTTATATATATTTAACAAATGATTTTGCAACCATTGAAACTGAATTTTTTTTCTTCTTTTCGAGCCTCAGGGTCCTGAAAGTTATGCCTTTTCAATTAACATTCATGAACCAATAATTTGGCGCCTTCATGAAATGATCCAACTAGTTAATCTTAGTAGATTACAGGATACTGGAAGTACTGCTGTTTCAGTGGATCCAGTGATCCAGATAAGGTGCGTAATCTATCTTGTTCTTTGGTTTGGATTGTGGTTTTATGTGGACTGCTTTCTTGAAATTGTTTCTTAATATAACTTGGAAATACAGAGTTCTTCACATATCGGAAGTTCGATTTAGACTCTCTATGGCTATGTCACCCAGTCAACGGCCAAGAGGTGTTCTTGGGTTCTGGTCCTCGCTTATGACTGCATTGGGGAATACTGAGAACATGCCAGTACGTTTTATGTTTTTCCTTTATGCGATGCTTTGTACTCTCAATTTCTTCTAGATAATATAGTATAGCTGAAGCGTGTGGTATACTTGGTGGATTTTCAATTTTGGTACCATGATTGGTTCTGGACAACTCATGCATACCTTGGTTAATCTCATAGGACAATGTACCTAATTTTTTTATGTTTGAAAAATCGTAGTTAATATCCTATTTTGGTATGAGCACAAAGATAAGTACACCCTAGGCAATACCTAAGTTTTTCTCGTTTTGTACCCATCAGGTGGCTTGAAAAAAGTACTTTTTACTTTTTTTTATTTGTCAAATGACCACTAGGCCAGCCGCAGTGGTTAACTTTGGTTTGATAATGACATCATAGTACTAGCTTTCTCATTAAACTAATAAAGTTTAGAAATGGGTTTCCGTTATACAATTTGTGAATGAACGGTTGGATTAGTTGTTTTCTCAACACTTGCAAACGGCTGAGTTGGTTATCATTATTTATTAACTAATCTTTGAGTGCAGACTGTGGACACTACCATTTGGGTTTGTAGTGATCTTTGAATAATAACATCTCAGATCTAACTCCTTTTTCAAATTATGTATCTGAGAACTTAACTCTTGACCTATTTTTATCAGATTAGAATAAATCAAAGATTTCGTGAGAATATCTGCATGAGGCAGAGTTTGATGGTCAGTAATGCCATATCAAGCATTCGGAAGGATCTCCTTAGCCAACCTCTTCAACTTCTCTCAGGTGTCGACATACTGGGTAATGCAAGTAGTGCACTTGGGCATATGAGTAAAGGTGTGGCTGCCTTATCGATGGACAAGAAGTTCATACAAAGCCGTCAGAGACAGGTGTGTAAAAATATTATAGTTCTTTTTTAATCTAGTGCTGCAGATTTGAATCACTGCTACTTGTACAAATATATATATATATGGAGAGAGAGAGAGAGAGATACAGGAACATTTCTTGTCTGCTTGGATATCCATGTCCTTGTACCTGCATGCTCCCATTGTAAGGAAGCAAAACCAGGGAATTCTCTTCAAATTTTAATAGGTTACTTCGGCAAGCATCTTCATGAAATTTTCTTTCCATTCCATTCTACAGGTAGTTTTGGACTGTAGACATGCATGAGCATTGTATAGTATGCACACGCATTAAATTAATACTAAACCGTTAGATGTAATAAAAAATTCTACTTAAATGGTCTCTTGGTAGATATCTAGCTGTATACAATGGTCAGTGTGAGGTAAAAACTGAGAGGACCTTGAATAAACAATTTTTGTTTTAGAATAGAATGATAATATGTTAAATCACCAATGAACCAAAAGATTTAAGCATGGATAGTTTAAAACTAATCTTTTTATTAATACTATAACACACTATTACTCATGGGTTTTGAAATTTGTAGAAAGCAAGGAAAAATCAAGGTTAATTGGGGCGAGGAAATGAAATTACGAGAGTTCAAACATAGGATATCCTGCTTTGATGTCATGCTATGTTATTATGAGGACTAAAATACAAGAAGAATTCGTTGTATTCCATACATTAGAGTTCAATATATATAGGCATATATGAAAGCCTAAACATAAAAAGACAATAAGGATAAAAGACTAGTAAACTCCTCTTTATACATATATACTCTAACAAAATCATCATTAAACTCAAAAGTTTAAGCTAATGAGTTACTATAAAATTTAATCTTTTTATCAATACTTTAATATTATCCATTTTCAAAACCATGCTTTGTGTCAAATAAAACTTCTGATACAGCTAAATCACAAATTAGTTTTGAGATGTCCGAGTGCACTTCTTTATCCATTAGATCTTTTGTTCCATGTATCTATTTTTACTTTGAGCATTAGTTTCATTTCATTACTTCAATGAAGTGGGTTGTTTCACTTTTTAAAAGAAACAAATTAGTTGGGTTTCTCGTAACAAAATCTGAACAGTACATAGTCAAATTAGTTGGTTTCTCATAACAAAAATCTCAACAATATATAGTCTTCATCGGCAAGTTTAATCATTACATATATACCTCACGTTTTCAGCATTTCTTCTTCCTGAAAATCTGGAGCGTGTTATCTAATTTATTTGTTTTACAGGAGAATAAGGGTGTAGAAGATTTGGGTGATGTTATCCGAGAAGGAGGTGGAGCTCTGGCCAAGGGCCTATTTAGAGGAGTCACTGGTATATTAACAAAGCCTCTTGAAGGTGCAAAAACTTCTGGCGTTGAGGGATTTGTTCAGGGTGTTGGAAAAGGCATAATAGGTGCAGCTGCGCAGCCAGTGAGTGGAGTTCTAGACCTTCTATCAAAAACTACAGAAGGTGCAAATGCTGTGAGAATGAAGATAGCATCTGCTATCACTTCGGATGAGCAACTTCTACGAAGGAGGCTGCCTCGGGTAATTAGTGGTGATAATTTGCTTCGACCATATGACAACTATAAGGCACAAGGACAGGTACTGTTTAGCTGGTCTCTGGAGTTGGATGATGAGTTATGCATACCAAGACTAATGCACGTCAGCAAGTTACTTGACTGAACAAATTGGATTGCTGTTAGTATAATAATAGAACCACTGATGGAAATTTGATTGTCAAGGAACGTCTTCATAGACTCATTAAATTCTTTGTAGCCACGTCCCTTTTAAATTCAATTTCAACATTGCTCCCACCTGTTTCTTGCTCTGCAAGGTGACCAAATCATCCCAAACATAAGTGTAGGATCTAAAAGTAGATCATCTATCAATTGTTGAACTAGCCCAATCTTAAAAGTTAAGTTGATAGTTCATTGTGTTTTTATAAGAAAAGACCCTCACCTCTAGGGTCTTTTCTAAGGATCCAATGATTCTATAGACTTTTTTGGTGCGTCCATGAAGAGACCCACAATGCTAAGTATGAAATGCATGTCAGGACGATGGTAGAAAAAGATAGATAAGCTTCCAAAAGGCTTTGGTACCTTCTTTTGTCCAAGTGGAAAGAGATCTTATTTTTCCATGAACTTTAGATTTATATCCATTGAGGTTTAACCCGATTGCTCCCTAATATACATGTTTCTTTAAATAAATCTATGGCATTTTCATTTTAACATAGAGTTGCCTCTTTTCGAACTATTCCTAGGAAGTACTTAATATGTTTGAAGTCTTTTTTTTTCTTGGTGACTTTCCTGTTTCCTGCTTGGAAGACTAATCAAGAAAAAACTTTTCCTGGTGAAGGTTATATTGCAGCTGGCAGAATCAGGATCCTTTTTTGTACAGGTTGATTTATTTAAAGTGCGTGGAAAGTTTGCATTGTCAGATGCTTATGAAGATCATTTTTTACTTCCCAAAGGGAAAATACTTCTTGTCACTCATAGAAGAGTCATGTTGATGCAAGTAAGATAGCTAGTATTTAATTACTTTTTGGTGCCTTCTCTCTTCAGTACGTGATACTTACCTGCAAAGCATAACTTCTTTCGTTTTACAGCAACCTTCCACCATCATTGCTCAGAGGAAGTTCAGCCCAGCTAAAGACCCATGCTCAGTATTATGGGATGTTTTGTGGGGTGACCTTGTGACAATGGAATTTTCGCATGGAAAGAAAGACCATCCAAAATCTCCCCCTTCTCGTCTCATCCTTCACTTGCAAGCTCGACCATCAGAAGTGAAGGAGCATGTTTATGTTGTAAAATGTAATCAAGGCACTGACCAATCTCTTCGAGTTTACTCCTCAATTGAGCGTGCAATGAACACCTATGGACAAAACCAATCAAAGGTTTGCTTCGTCTTGGAACCCTATTCGATAATGCCAATATTTATTCATAAGTTCCACTGGTGTGAAACCACTCGTGGTAGTTATCATCCTTCCTTATGGAGTGGATCAACTGCTTTTAGTCTAAGATTTTGGTATCTGATACACACACTTTCATTCATTATTCCTAAGCTTTAGGATATTGGATTGGTGATTCCACTATTCCATTAAATTTCTGGGCTTACATGTATCACAATGATGGTTGGAAATTGTAGGCTTTAGAATGGGAAGAACGCATTTTTATGCCCTCGAGTAAATGGTGAAATTAACACTCCCCTTGAATCCACGTCAGAAAAGTGGCCTAGAGCCAACTAACAAATCACCCAAAATCTATATAGCAAAATACCTAAAGTTCAGTTATGAAGTATGTTCAACCCTAGCATCTGCCTAAAACCAAGCAGCTCGAAAATGAGCAAATCTATGCTCCATACACCCAAATTCAGCCGATAAAATGTCTGAGGTAGCCACAATAGTTAGCACCATAAAAAGAGTCTACCCTGGTGTCCTCACCACAAGAATGGTATTGAACAAAACATAAGTAACAAACCACTTTTCTTTTACTATTATTGAAAAGGAAGAAAAACTTTTCATTGAAAAGTTAAAAAGAGACTAATACTCGAAGATACAATAACCTTGAAGAGAACCAAAAGCCCAACAAGCAACAGAGGAAAATAATCTTTGAAGACCAAAATTGTGAGCGTCATCCCCCTACTGAATGGTAGCAAGATATCTTGAATAAAAAAAAGAAACCGAAACTTCAAAAATTAGAGAAAACCAACTGCCGCTTCCATGCTTGCAAACCGCTTGAAAAAACACAACTTCTTTTAAGCCCTAAACCCTAAACAAACCACTCAAGCTTAGGGTTCAATTACTTGAAATTAAAACTACAAAGGATACATTTAACTACAGACTGCTAAAACATAATGAATAACTTTTCTAGTGTTCTACAGAGTATACGTTCATTGAATTGAGAATAATCTAGAAAATGAGAAAAGTGAAATAATTTCACTGTCGACTAACTGAGATTTGTTGGTAATAACATCGACAAATGGAATTTTGTGAATTTCTGCATGGCTGGTTGTGATTGTATTGTAAACCAAAATCTTTGCTAAATGATTCAGGAGATGATGCTAATGAGAGTAAGAAAACCATATTCACCAATTGCTGATGGTGCTATCGGTGACTATATACCAAAAGAAGGGACTGTTGACTGGTCTTCCCAGCAGGTTCCTCCATCTGTTCCTTTCACTGTCAGTTCCGCTTTCGGCGGCAGCAGTTATTGAGTCAGTGCTCACGATGTGGCAATGATATTTACAAAGCTCTTCATCGTGAGAAGACATCTGGGAATTAGTATCTCGTTACTATCTTGCGGAAAGTTGAAGTACATAGCTAAGATCTCTCTGCTGAAACACTCCATAATCTGATTGAGAGCTGAACAGTAAGTCAATCCTATCTTATGTCTCTATTAGGAAATTATCTTAAATGTCAAAACTACTAAAAATATTTACAATTAATAGTAAAATACACGGTCTATTGCACTAGATCGTGACATAGATAGTAGTCTGTCGTAGATAGATAGTGAAATTTTGCTACATTTATAAATATTTTTGTTTCTTTTGTTATATTTGAAAAGAGCCTTCAGGAATATGATCTATGGCACATTTATATGCTTAAACTAGTATTGGTTCTAGTTCTTGTTATTCATGTTTCTTTATAATTCAAGCATTAGTCTCCTTTCATTCCATCAATGAAAAGTGTTGTTTCCGTTTCAAAAGAAAAACTGGTATTGGTATTTGCATAGCTTAAACTACTTTTCTTATGTCTTCTCTTACCTTTATCATGAATTGGTGTTTGGAATGAGAAGGTTTAAGAAATGATTTTAAATAGGTTAAAATATAAAATAAAAAAAAATATCCTTGAACTTTGCCATTTGTTTCTAAAAAATACCCTTATACTTTCAAAATTACAATATTACCCTTGAACTTTTATAAACTTTTCAGAAAAAAAATATCCTTGGAGTAGAAATTTTTTAGAATTTGGACAGAAATTGAAATATGAAATAGTATAATAGGTGACATGAAATGAAAATTTGAATCGACCACATCATTTTAAGTCGTCTTCACACAGTCTAAATCATGATTTATTTTATTCAAAATTCCAAAGAATTTATACTCCAAAGGTAGTTTGGTAACATTTATAAAAGTTCAGGAGTAACATTGTAACTTTTGAAAGTTCAGAGATATTTTTTAAACAAAAGATAAAAGCTCAATGGTATTCATTATAGTTTAGCCTTTTAAATATTATGATTTGAAATTTGAGAAATAAAAAGATCTGAAATTAATGAAATTATATTTTTGTCATTGGATGGTAGCGGAAAAGAATGTTAAACGTGTTGGTTGATTCATTGATTAATAGTTTTCTCTTTTTTGGGTATCAGGTACCCAACCTTCAGGATTCGGTTTGATGAACATATTCTTTTTCAATGAGGAAATTTTAAACTCAGAGTTTGTTGTTCTGCAGCAATCAGCTTCTGGTTTTTGGATGTTGTATAGCCTTTTAACAATCCTTGTATAGTTATTTGCATATAAACTTATCATATATTATATATGTATATGTATTAAACATGACACTGATTAGTCCACAGCAAAAGAAAATTTTTATCTGAACAGAGATGCCATTCCTCTGTTCATTTGATGCAAGAAGTTATATCATTTTGGTTGGCAGGTACCTTGAGGCAAAATCAAAATTCTAAGACCAATTGAATATTATTTGGGTTACTAATTTCAATTGGAGGGCTAAATGTTTTTTCTTACAATTATACCTTTAAACTTTTAACAGTAACAAGCTCAAGAAATTGAGACACAAAATTGAAAGTTTAAAGGATGTATTCAATATGATATTAACCTTTTTAAGGATTTATTATACTCTTTTGAAAGGTACTAAACTTGGTTAATGTCGCTGCACGTTTGAGCGTAGACAAAAAAATATGTTATTCATACTATGCTTACAATAAAAATATATCAATATATACATAATATATTCTTAAATATAAGAATATAATACACAAATTATTTGAAGATCTCATAAATGTACCTAGATAATAGCAACATGCTATATATACACGCATATATCTGTAATCACAAAAAAAAAAAAATAATAATAATAAATAAAATTACATTTTTAGTTCTTAAGTTTAAAAATGTACTTTTTTAGACCTCAAGTTTATAAGAATAGGTTTATTTGATCTCTATGTTTTCAAAATGTGTCTTTTTAGTTTTTAAAAATAGGATTAAAAGGTTCCTCAAATAATTTTTTATTATTATTTTAAATAATTATATGACATTTTAAATTAGAAGAATAATTCTTAAAAACTATCTTCTCTCTAAAACTATTTTTTTTTAAATTGTAAATATTATATAATTATTTTTAAAAAATCGAAGAAAAAAATACTTGAAGAATCTTTTAAATCTATTTTTAAAAACTCAAATGTATATTTTGAAAAATCATAGCAAAACGTAGGGACCAAATGCATATATTATTTAAAGCTTGGAGACTAAAAAGGTAACTTTAAAAATACAGGAGAATCATCCATATAAATTGGATCTAAGAGAATTGAAGACAAGAAATTTTCATATAATAAGAGGCAAGTTATAAAATTAATAATAAATAAATAAAAACTAATTATTTAACTAAAACTAGTTTATATTTTATTTTTGTTTATATTTTGTAAGACTAAAAGTATTAATATAATTTTTAAAAATTTAAGAATATTTTTTTAACAAGTATCAATAGCACGTGTTTATATATAAATACCTAATGGTAAGGGCAATGCCTCTTTAATTTTTTTTTTTAGGTTTTAAAACTTTTCCAAGTTCAAGAATATTTTAACAAAGTTTACAAGTATTTGCTATAATTTAGCTAAAATTTACAAAAAAAATAATAAAAAATAAAATAAATAAAAATCAGCCCGAGGCTCTTCCCTTCCCTTCCTTAACCTGCGGCCTACCCGGACCGCTGCAGACTGACGAACCGTTCAGTTCGGTTAGAACCCAAATGCGGTCGGCTCCAAACCAATTACACCCAAACCCCATAGAAGATTGTTCCTTCTTGAGGACGAGGCCGTCTTAGTCTGATTTTCTTCATCACTTCAAATCAAATTCGGGAGCTTGGCTGTTTGATTTTCTTCGTCATTTCCCTTATTTTCCTCTGTCAAGCGCGTCACAAGCCACCAAGAGGAACCGCAGGAGGAGGTAGGAGATCTTCTGTCTAGAATCCTTTTCATTTGTAATCATGTTTTGCTCAACGCATTTTTGGTGGTTTTGAATGTCTGCATTCACGATTGAACGTCTTCAGAAGCTTAGATGCATAAAAAGTTAGGGTTTCATTTGTGGTAAGACCAATGTTTAGCACTCATAATGATTTACGACGTTAGCTTGCCTCTATTCCGCGTCTTCCTGAGCAACAGCGGACGCCCTTCCCACGAGAGGGAGAACGAAGAAGCTGAATGAATAGAAGGCAGAGATTAATGAGAATGATTAGAAAATGCCCGTTGTGACAGTATGAAATGGAATGATTAGGTGTGTTAGTTCTTTGTTCTTGTTTTCTGTGTACTATTAGAGATGATTTTTTAGTTGATCAAGCTTAAATTTTGTGTAATTTGTACCCACTTTTTAGAAGTAACTTTCAAACAGAACAATGTTTCAGCCATAAGATCTTTGCTCATCTTTTATCGTGTACTACAATTTTATGGATATGTTGTTTTCTTCCGTTTGATCCATGTCTTTTTAATTCCTTGGTACTTTCTCTTTGTAGCTGAATTAATAATTTTAATGGATATCAGTAGGTGTGAAAAGGGCGGAAATGCCATCTCTACAGACTGCTTTGCCTCCTGAGCTTGCAAATAATGTCATTAGGGTTGGTTCCCTCCTATCCTTTTTTGCAATACAATTTCCTCCACAAAATTTATTAGCTTTGCACGTCTTATCACTGCAGCTTTACCGCGAGTGCCTTCGAAGAGCTAAGTATATTGGTCATCAGGTATGAATGTTCTCTTTGTTTGTTTCTTATTTTATCTAATCCAATGGTCCCAAAGAGGTGTTATGATTCTAGTAATCTTACATTTGAATAATTTAGATAGGTTACTGAGCCAATGAGAAGTGAAAAGTTAAAAGTTCAATACAGCCTTTGCAATTATCCAATCATTGAGTTCATTCACTTATTTCTTTTACTTACCATTTGGATCTTATACTGCATCAAGCCTATGGTTGAATTCATGCAGGACATAACCTTACCTCGCAGTTATGTTCTCATTTCTTCATATTAATCAGCCAAAATCTCACTATAGGAATTGAACAATTGATCGCAACATAGTATTTTGTATGTAAAAGCGCCTTTTTCTACCTGCCTACTTCCCAGGGTTACGTTTTTGCTTCACAAGAAAAATGTCCAATGGCGTGAATGAGAAGGGTTAGGATAAAGTATTTCCAGAGGCTAGGTTGTCACGCTTGATGTAGAATGATTGCAGACTCATTGATCGCAGTGGAGTTTTCAGATATTGGTACAACAAAATACTATAGAGTTATTCTAAGTTCATATTTTGTTTCTTCTAACGTGAGGATTTATTAGTCAGGAAATATACATTAGAACTTGACATTTCTTTACCTTATGTAATGCTAATGATTCTCACTATGAAGATTACAATCTCATTTGCATATATGTGCAAAATGGAAAATCCTATTGATTTCAGCTCATGCTTCAAAATTAGGAATGATTGGAAGATTGATTCATGTTGTTGACTGATATTAGGCTTCCTCTATCCTTGGCTGTATCCTTTCTTTGTTGCTGAATTAAGTTATAGTTCTTATCTGTTTTGGCGTAAAAAATTGTGCTCACGTTTCAAATTAGTTGTATCCAATTATAGGAAGGTCTAGAGGATTTAACATTGGTTCCTTGAAACTTGTTAATCCTATCAACTCCTTGCAGCAACATAACACCGAGCTTCTTGTTACTATGGTGAGGCAACAATTCAGAAAAAACATGCGTGAGACTGATCCAGAGAAGATTCAGAAGTTGAAAGATGAGTATGTCTTAATTGCTTCTCCCTTGTTTCTTTCGTTCTCTTTTTCCCTTTTGTCTTTCACAGAAGAAACTTAGGCTAAAAAGAAATATTTACAAGAATCAAATAGCAAAAGGCATCTACCAAACCCAAAGTTAATAGATTAAATTTATATTTTCTGATTAGGAATTGTTTGGGCATAGCACTCACATTTCTGTGTATATATTGCTTGTTTGTAGTGCTGCTAGGGGACTTATAAACCATATTCTATATGAATCTGAGAGAATGTCAGGTCGAAAATTCAGCCAAAGTTCTTGATGTTATATGGAGAATGACATCAAGTAAAAGGTCTCCATTGAAATTTCAGATATTGTAGGAATAAGCTGATGATGAAGGTACTCCTCGGAGGTTATTTTTGCATTTCCTTGTTTATTTCTTCGATTTGTTAAAGGAAAACGTCCATTTTACACTAAGTGTTGAACTTTTCTCCATCTGCAATCTTCATTCTATTGTGTAAAGTCGAAGTTTAAGGAAGATATGACATACATTGTTCAACTCTGCAGTCCAGGTATTACTTTAATATGGTTCTCTTTTTTCTTTTCTGCAAGTGTTTGGGTTGGTTGCACGCTTTAACTATTCTCGTGGAATTTCCAACCATTCTACATTTAGTTGTCAAGGTAACTCATACTCATAGAATATTATATCCAAAATAGGTGGTCGCCTTGATTTTAAATCATTATTTTTAAGCTCTCTATGGTTGTTCTTTACTCTTTACTAATAACTAGGCTAATCCATGGTGGTTATTCCGATAATTTTTAATGGAATTTGTGTTGGTTTTGTATTATTTGTCCATAAAAATTTAATACATTTCAATTATAAACCATTGGTAAATAGGGCCTTTACTGTGAAATGGTAACTTACGTATGTCAATATTTTCATCTGACATTTTTCTATGCCCAATTGTTTATGTCTACATTTGAATATGTTCATTATATTGTAAATATTGAACCGTCCTGGAAATGACTACCATATTGCAAATGAATCATTAAAAGGTTATTGATTAAAATTTCAATTATGTTTTATGATCATTTTTATTATTATTTTTTTTTTATCTTATATGATTTTGTTAGAAATGCCTACTAGCTTCAATATTTTTATCCTGAAATTTTGTTAGATGTCAATATTTTAAAATTTGCCCTTTACAAATGGTCTACTTCAATGAGTTGTTGCCTTTTTCAAAAATGTCATATACAAACAACTCTTATAGCTTCTGATTTTTAAAAAATATTTTATAGAACCATCTAACAATTCCAAGATACAAATATTTCCTCGCTTGCATAAAGAAAACAGGATCATTTTTCAAAACAATGTAACTCATAAAACTGTGAAGGGCAAATTGCAAAATCCATAAATTGAAGTATTGAAATATGGTGGTAGTTGCAATTAGATTCTCAAACTTTTAGTTTTAAAAATTGAGTTCTTGAACTTCTTCAAGTGCTAAAATTAGACCTTCAAACTTACAATAATTCTAGAAATTGGACCAATATATTGTAAAAATTAAACTTCTAAACGTATACAAATATTACCACTTATACAAGTATATAAGTTTGAAGGTTCAATTTGACTCAAATTTAACATTTATATGATTTTGAGAGTTTAATCTTAAAATTGAAACTTAACTATCATCATATTTCAAGGGTGATTTTTGTAATTTGTTCAACTATTAATTATCCACCATTTTTCGGATTCACTGGCTCTATATTACTGCTCCTGGACACTGGAGGAATGTGGGAATGGCTCTGACTTCGACTATCGAAGTTTTGCTCATGTGGTCGCTCGTTATTATCGTGGCAATGGTTACGACTCCGACTCTAGCTTCTACTACTGCAATTGTAGCCCCCATGTTCCAACTCTTTCAAGACTACAATTGTAATATCTGCCTCTACTTCTGCTACCGAGGGATGTTTTTATACAGATGATTCATTTGTTTGAGACATTAATGTCAAATGACCCATACTAAAAAATCAATGGACACTAACATTTTGCTAATATCACAAACTACTATGACGTTAGAGAGGTCCCATTGCGAAATAATTGGAGCCATAACGCGATATTAATTTCAATTGAGATTTTTCTTCGAAATAATAGTCAGCCAACCAGTGATTGAAAATGAAAATTGTATCAGGGCTCTAACTATTTGGGTGAGATATATCCCTAACACGATAATTCATTTTAGGCGGTGGTGGAGTGCTCTATGGCATAAGCAAAATCCTAGTGTTCATTCATCTTCTAGGACTGGGTCATTTTGCATTGACGTCGTTGGTATTGAGGTCATCCATATGAAGATCTCTTAAATATGATTAAAACATTTAAATAATTCAAATAGAATTTAAGAGTAAACGTAATCTTGTCACAATGTACATAAAATTTCTATAACATAACTATAGGTATAATCATTTTTAAAGTTTGTAAAATCGACCTTGAAGTCAAAGGTTTGATTCTCTTCATTATATATAGTCAAAACAATATAAATAAATAAATAAAGAAAAGAATATATATCATTTTATACTCATAAAATTGTAGTAGTTGTATCAATGTAAACTCTAAACTAATATACAATTTAAACCATTAACTTTACATTTCATTTAGGTAAACACGTGTCAAACTTATAATTGTATCAATCACAACCCCTAAAGTTCATAAATGAATCAATATAGACTCATAGTCAAAATTTTCTTTGAGAAACGTCTATATGTTTACTCTAATTGTTCATTTTGTAAAATTGAGATTTGGAGAAGTCTGCAACATTTTAGAGGAGGGTAATGATGCACTTTTTTTATACTAAATAAAATAATAATAATTTCTTTTCTTTAAATAAATAAGTAAACAATTAATAGGGCAATTACAACGAGTAAAGCTTTTATGGCTAACAATCAAGTGCACATCAACCTTTTTAAAGAATTGCAAATATAGCAAAATCTATCAATTATGAATTTCAATATAGTTTATCACTAATAGACTTTGAGAGCTGAATCTAAATATTTTTATATCTGCAAATTCTTTTCTTTATGCTAATACTTTATACTTGATTGTTATATTTGTAACTGCCCATAATTAATATGCATTATTGCAAAAATAGTAATCGGACAAAAGAATATTAGCAAATATAGCATAATGTAAAAAAATTTGTAAATATAACAAAATTTAAATCCTCATATCGCTAATAAGAATATCAACCGGTTATGTCACTCATAGAGTTTATCAATAATTGGGATAGATTTGCAATATTACCATTTTAAAAAAAATGTTATATTGTTAATTATTAGTCCAGAAACTTCTAGGTTAAATAATAATAATAACTAAATGCAACAAATTCAGGCGAGAGACACATGATAGAAAATGCTAGAACCTTCCGTTCCAACTAAATTGACTATGACTGCCGGAAAGGCCTAACCGTACGGAGTTTTCTTTGCTTTCCTTTTCCTTTCTCAACTCTTCTAGCCCAAGCGAAGAGTTGAAAGAGCAAGCTGAAGAAGAAGCTCAAACCTGGTGCCCGTAGCCATAGCCATACCTGTAGCTTCCTGATCACGGAACCGAACCGCCAAAACCGCCAAAACTGCCACATCAATGGCTCTCGACGCCGAAGCTGCACCAGCGGCGGAGTTGGCGCTTGCTGATACCGACATCAACTGGAACAGGTTCTCGACTAACTTTCCCTCTCCGATCGCGTTTATACCATTTTGCATCTATGTTCTACTAATTTGCTAGCAAAATCATGATCCTCACTCATTTTTGGCGTAGAACAATTATTAGTGTCCGTTTCTGTTTCATTACTTTGCTTAAGGGATGAACAAAGTAGCGCTAGATGTTAACTTCTTGTTGTTGTGGAATTTTGTTTCCGTTTTAGAAATTCGTTTAAAGGACTGAGAAATACGTTCTAGATGTTGAAGTCCAATTGTTGTGGAATTTTGTTTGTTTTGGCTGAGACCGTGGAAGATTTTTGGTCAGCGAATGTATTAGGATCTGATAGTCTTGGCGTCGTCTTTTTTGGTTAAGCATTTGGAATTTGGAGCTTAAACTGAGTTAATGTTCTTTAATTGCCGAACTAGGCTGTGTATGTGAGTTGATCGTTAAACAACATAACGTATGGTTTAAAACTAGGCGATTTGTGGAGTCCATCTCCACTTTACTTCTAAGTTTTAACGTCCTCGCCTTCAATAATTTCCTCCGGTACGCCTTCAGGACTCTTCTTTTAATTTACACTTTTGCCAATGCTACTGTAGTTTTCTTCTCAGAATGAAATTATCTTCGGTTATTAAGAATTGTAGATCTTTCTTTTTTTTTTTTTACAGATATTTTTGGAATGTATTTCCTTGCTTTGTATAATGTTGTATCCGTGCTTCTCGTAATGTTACTGATGACTTCAATTAGGTTGGACAAGACAAAGTTTCATATAATTGGGGCAATACTCTTTACGGCTCAGTCAGCCTTGTTACATCCAACAGCGGTTGTAAAAACTAGAATGCAAGTTGCTGGGTCTGGTCTATCTCACATGCGTGGACTGTCAGTTTTCTGGAATATATTGAAGTCTGATGGAATCTCTGGCTTGTATAGAGGTTTTGGTACTTCAGCGATTGGATCATTACCTGGTAGAGTATTGGCTTTAACATCACTAGAAGTATCAAAAGACATGATGTTGAAATATACTGGAAATTTGGAGATGTATGAAGCAACACGTGTTGGTCTTGCTAATGGAGTGGCAGGCATGATCTCGAATTTAGTTTCATGCATATACTATGTGCCATTGGACGTGGTAGGTCAACCTTTCCTTTCGAGTTTTGTCTATTCGAAATTGTGTTCTTTATTTTGAAGAAGTTTTGTTCAGAAGATTAGGACTGAAACTTGATGAGAGAACTCTTTAAGACTATTGAAATAAATGATTTTCCATAAATGGTCCATGGTTGTAAGTTCTCATGCTTAAGCCAACCTGATATAGCTCAGTACTGTTTTCCTTGTGGTTCAAGTCTCCGTACTCTCCATTTGTTGTTGTACTTAAAAAAAGGTTCTCTCACGCATGACTTCAAATTTAGTTTTAGGATGGAGTGGTTAATTCTTCACTTGGTTTGAAGACAAAAAATATTTATGGATAAAAACACTACTTTGTTTTGCTTTGAATTGAATGAAGGATGTAACAGGAACTTGATCCTCTCTGCTACTTAACAGTTTATAAAGCAGCTTTAATTTTAAACTGTATGTATATCTGCTACTTGTGACGCCCCTGAATAATTATACAATGTCAATTGTTGTCCTCAGACTTGCCAGAGGCTGATGGTTCAAGGGCTTCCTGGAACCACCTTCTGCAATGGCCCACTTGATGTTGTCAGAAAAGTGATGAAGGCTGAAGGATTTCGTGGTTTATATAGGGGTTTTGGATTAACGGCTGTAACTCAGTCCCCAGCATCTGCTCTCTGGTGGGGTGTTTATGGTGCTGCTCAGCATATTATCTGGAGGTGTAATAATTTTCTAGCATTGTCAACTTTGCGGATTAATTTTACATTAATGGCTAATATCTTGGACTATGAAGTAATCTAATCATTATTAGGAGCTTAGGATATCAAGATAGTATGGAGAAGAAACCTTCTCACATGGAGATGGTGACGGTTCAGGCCACAGCAGGAATGGTGGCAGGTGCTTGTTCCTCTGTTATTACAACTCCCGTAGACACAGTAAAGACGCGACTTCAGGTAACGTAGTAGTTAATATTATTGCGGTGCAGTATGAGAGGGAGTTGGCTTTCTGAAATTAATTATACATTTACATGTGTGTGTGTGTATGTACATCATTGGTATGAAATGATGAAAAGACTAAGACGGGCTCTTCTTTTATCTGGATTTCTCCAATGCAGGTCATCGATAACTATGGAATTGGAAGACCATCCGTGCTCAAGACTTCAAGAGCACTTCTCAAGGAAGATGGATGGTTGGGATTTTATAGAGGCTTTGGACCTCGGTTTTTGAATATGTCACTTTATGGAACCACGATGATAGTCACTTATGAACTGATCAGTAAGTCCGGATTTCGCGTTTTCCTAATGTGTAGGTTTATGAAACTGACGCAGGACATTAGGATTTAGAAAACGTGCAGAATTATTATAAAATAAATAAATAAATACGGTTGGTTCGAAAAGTCTCATTTTAACTTTTAAAGTTTGAAGTGTGTTTTAAAACAACTCTAGTTTTTGCCATCAAAACTCATAAACGAAAACTTTGTATTACTTATTTGAACAAGTTTAAACACATTCATTAAAAAAGAATAAAGAGACATGGTGCATTTCTAAGCCATACTTATCACCGTCATCTTCTTCCTTTCAATCTCATGTCTCCAATTTCTTGGTAATCTCATGCTTCCAATTTTTTGCTCTTTCATTTAGGATTCTTTTTCTAGCCTTAACCCCTAAATTTACTTCTTATATTTGTTTTTGTCACATATGACTTAAAGCAATACATATATATACAAACTTCCTCGTCCTTAAATTTAACAGCAAAATTCTTCTAGGGTTGGTTTGAGAAAGAAAAAAATTAACTTCAAAGTTAAAATGAAAGTTTCGGCAATTGAAACCAACCCTATAATTGATGATATTTTTGATAATTTAACTAATTATTAATCATGCTTCTCATACAAATTGATATTATGGTCACCATTTTTTAATTCTGGTAGAATAATATAATTATCCCTTAAATATATAATCATTCTTGTGCATTTCTGTTTAACACTCTAATATGCTTTTTCATCAGAGAGACTTTCCTTAAAGGACGTCGTGGCATCTTGAACGGGATATGCGGGACTTTTAGAATGAATAAAACAGTAAGCCAGCAGCTTAATATTTTTTTTGTTCTTTTTCCCTCTTTGTTGGAGGTTGGAGATTGTAAGCAGCAGATAAAACATAGAAGAATCTCATTGACACAGGACGGAACTAAACTAGCAGTTGTAGAGACGTAGATCATTCCATTCTGCCTTTCTGTTAACTGAAACAGAGGTGTTCCTTTTAACACTTTTAAATTGCCTATATCGATTTCATTTTGGTTAGAATTGTATTCATGAACTACTGAAAAGATGAATGATATTTCATTGATTTGTAGGACTGTTGCATGCTTTAATCATTGATTCTTTCTTTTTTTTTTCTTTTTTCTTTTCCCCTCCTCTTGGCGGGGTAATAAGCATCTTAAACTAGCAGCAGATGAAACATAGAAGCGTCATTGAGACAGGACGGAACTTAAGTAGCAGTAGTTTAAACGTACATAGGCCATTCCATTCTCTCTGTCTGTAAACTGAACTTTACAGATGTCTTGTTTCACAAAATGAAAATCATTGTATCATGTATCAGTTTCATTTTGGTTACAGTTGTATTCATGAACGAACAAATGAATGATATTTGATTGATTTGTAAAACTTCTTGCATTCTTGAATCCTCCAACCCACAAGAAAAGGGTTGATATGGTGACTCGTTAACCATCGGCAATGCAAAACTCAAGCTTCTCCCACCCATGGCCACCTTATAGGTATGAATCCTATATCTTTATTTCGAACGGCAAAATGTTACCTCTTATCTCACTGTAAACTGTTCTAATGTTACCATACTTCTGAGTAGGTGAAAGGGCCCACAGTGCTGGAATGATCAGATTAGTGATTGATTCAGAAGAGTTCGGGAATGAATGATATCATGGGAAGGAACTGGATCTCTATTTCTATATTCTCATACGTTGATCGGATCAACGAAGCAAGGCCAAAAATCGTCCACGTGTCGTGTTGGCCGAAGTGCATTACTTGACAAACTTGGTGTTGAGTGGGTGAAAAAAGGGGGGGAAAAGGTAGAAAAATAGAAACTGAACGTGGCTGTACGTGGAGAGAGACAAATAGGTACCATATCTTCGACAAAACGCATGCAACATCCTTCAATAGACACGACAACTGCCACGTTCGCATCATGCAGCAATCCAAGAAAATGCCAGAAAACTGCATATATACTTGAAAGGAAGAAGGTAAAACACACATCACAAACACCAAAGACTTCGAATTTGTATCATTCTACAACTCCCTTCCTGTAGGTCAAAGATGCCAGGACTTACAATCGGCGATCTAATACCCAATATTCAAGCTGATAGCACCCATGGAAAGATCAGTCTACATGATTACATCGACGGCAGCTGGGCCATTATCTTCTCTCACCCCGGTACCCTGTTTCAAAATCACTCTTAATCATTTTTACTTTTTAGTTTTTGAAAATTAAGCCTATTTTTTTAAATAATTTATCATATAATGTATCATATAAGAGGTTGCATTTTTAGCCAAATTTCAAAAATTATTCTTAGCCAAATCCCAAAAGTAAAAACAAGTTTTTAAAATCTATTTTTAGTTCAAGTCTTTGAAGATATTGTTAGACGTAGATAACAAACGTTTAAAATCTATTTTTAGTTCTCAAGTCTTTGAAGATATTGTTTGAATTCTTAACCAAATTTCAAAAACCAAAAATAAGTTTTTAAAAATTTGAGTTGATTTTTGCATAGAAGTAGATGAGAAATCAAGACATGTAGAGGTTGAAGAAAAAAAACAAATTTTTAAAACCTTACTTTTCTTTTTCAGTTTTTAAAATTTGGCTTAGAACTTTTTCTAAAAAGTAGGTAACAAATCTAGAGGTAGAAGAAGTGTTCATAGGCACGAGCCTACTCGAACAGGATCTTTTCTGTGAGTTGTACAACTGTGCCTTGACTTATAAGAGTAACAAGCTTAATTTTCAAAAACCAGATGATTGTGCTATTTTGATTTTACACTTACACATTGATGCAGCAGTATTGCTTGTTGCTTTGGCGTTTGCATTTGCATGCAGGTGATTTCACTCCAGTTTGTACCACAGAGCTAGGAATGATGGCTACTCAAGCAGAGGAGTTCAGTAGACGTGGTGTAAAGCTCATAGGATTATCTTGTGATGATGTTCAATCTCACACCGAATGGATCAAAGATATCGAAGCCTACAATGTGAGTTTTTCGATACCGTATCGACTGCTTTTAGTATTTGAATAGTTGATTTACCTAGAGAAACATACGGTTACAGAAAGGAAAAAAAGTCACATATCCAATACTGGCGGATCCAAAGCGGGAGATCATTAAGGAACTGAACATGGTTGACCCCGACGAGAAAGACCCGTCGGGTGGCGCAGTGCCATCGCGAGCATTGCACATCATCGGTCTGGACAAGAAGGTGAAGCTGAGCTTCTTATACCCAGCAAGTACTGGTAGGAACATGGAGGAAGTGGTGAGGGTTTTGGAGTCTTTGCAGAAGGCTGCAAAGCACAAGGTGGCGACTCCGGTGAACTGGAAGCCGGGTGACAAGTGCGTGATTGCGCCGAGTGTGAGTAATGAGGAAGCCAAGCAAATGTTCCCTGGAGGCTTTGAAACTGTGGAGCTTCCATCAAAGAAGGAATACCTGCGCTTCACTGCTGTGTGAAGGCTGTCATGGTAATGAGATTTTGTGTGGAGTTTGATGAATGATCAAAAGTGGTAACTATGTTTTCTCTTTGTGTATAAATGATGAAAAGCAATAACCATGTATGGTTTGCAACTCTACTTAATTATGTACTTACCCTCTGGCCTCTACCATAATGCTCATACGTAACGTAATAATAAGTTTTCAATTTGAAATCAAGATTGAGATTAAGAAGATTATTAAATTTATTTTACAAAATATCTCCCTCCTCCTCACCTCCATTTCACTAAATACTCTTTACCTAAGTTAATAAAGTGAAATTCTAATCTTGAAATCAAATGACTTGAATGGAAATAAAACTCAAAAGTCGTAAAAATATAATTGAAACTAAATGAATTTTATCTTTAAACTAATTCAAATTAAAATTGTAACCTATCAAAATATTTTCAATTTTGAAATTTAAGCGCTAAATAGCCAACTTAAGAGATATTTTGGTAGTGTTTTCAGTTGGGAGGGTGTTTGAACAACTTTCTTTACACTAGATGGAGGGTGTTTAACAGGCGTTTCTTTCACACTCTTGAACTCAGATCAAATCAATATAAAATATATATATACCTTTAGAAGGGCCAAGATTGAATGTTGCAATTAATAGCTGTTTGAAATATGCTAACTAACTATTCAAACACCTTGAAGAAAATTCTAAAAATTGGGTGCGAAATCGTGTGGGGGAAACCAACAAATTTTGTACACTTCTATTCGAAAACCAAAAGCCAACTAAAGGCGTTGCAAGGGGAAGGGTACACATTCTTCCGAGTAGTTTGAAATTTTGGGGTTTTGGTTGGACTTTGTTCACAGTATCTTTGGAGGTTTTGGGGATTAGCTGTAAACATATTTATTTTACGTCCCCACAACAGAATTGAATCATTACTTTGTCTAATATATCAACCAGGCCCCAAAATTATGGGGTGTTGTCCTTCCCTCTTTGCTTTTTTCAAACTTCAAACATAACTCAAAACATGTTCAAATCTCTCATGTGGCAGAGATTTCCACATAGCCCAATATGAACACAAATTTTTTCTTTTTACCATTAAAAAGAAAAAAAGTTGTTTGGGTGATTTTTAGCTTAAAGTTTGCTCAATAATGATAAAAAGTAATCTATCATTGTTGACGACAATAGTCTATCATTATCTACTAGTTGAAAAGGAGGTTTCTTTTTCTATACTACTAAATATCTTTTATCATCTAAAACAATTGCCATTATTTTTATAATTTGAAGAATATTTTGTTTTGTTTTTAGCAATACTGATGGATATTTTTAATAATTTAACTTAATTTTAAAAACGAAGGGAAGGGATTTTGGTTGAGATGGAAAGCATTAGTCAAGGCCTACCGTCAATTTATCGGTTTATCCCTTCTCTAACAGTCTAAAACAGTGTGGCTGTCTATTGCCTTTTTTACTAAAAATATCAATTTATATTTTAAACTTTAGAGTTTATCAATTTTGAACTCCAAATTAATAATTGTATCAATTTAAAACTGAACTTTGGAGTTGTATTGCCCTACACCCTAAATTAATAATTTTATCAATCGAAACCTCAAATTTTTATAAGTATGTCAATTTAAACCCTAAACTTTATCCAAATAAAAGATAGTAGAGGTTTTAAATTGATACATCTATAAAAGTTCAAGGTTTACAATGATATATTTATTAAAGTTTAAGATTTTAATTGATACAATTATTGGTTTAGTTTAAAATTTAAATTGAAAAAGTTTAGGGTTCAAATTGATACAACCTCCAAAATTTAAGGGTATATTTACCCTTCAAATTTTCATATATAATAAGATAAAAGATCCAATGTTTTATTTATTTTTTACCAGATGAGTAGAATGAACAGAGCATTTTTAAGTCTTTTTTCCCCTTGATTTAAAATCGAAAAAAAAAATTGTTAGAAGTTAATGAGTTATAAATTCACCAGTTCTTTTTATTGGATTTTTTTGGTTACTTAATTCTGTGATTGAATTTTGTATTTTACAAATTCTTTGTGGGGTTATTGTTAATGATTCTAGCTTTTCTTTAGTATTAAAAGTATTAATAAAAGGATAATAAAGGTTAATTTTACGAGGTTTTATCACTATAAAGAGTTCTAACATTTTATACCATATAAATTAAATTATAGCCTTTTGCCAAATTATAGGAACCAATTTTATAATTTAAACTTATTATTATTATCATTTTGGCGAGAAGATTAAAAAAAAAATAACCATAAATAACTAATATTAAGATTTATTGAAAGTTTGAGCCTTAACTCCAAATTAGTAGGAGTTCAAAAGTTAAGTTATACTCTTAATGACGTGCTGGTATTTATTTCAGATTGAAAGTAGATAGGTGAGGGAAAAAAAAATTAATCAAAAGAGTTTTTTTCTTTTTTACCAATTACCCAAATATAATCGTAGTAATGTGAAATGACTCATATTTTGAAGAGAAATTATCTTAAATGCAAAACTACATAAAATATTTACAACTAATAGCAAAATATACTATCTATCTGCGATAGTGAAATTTTGCTATATTTATAAATATTTTGATTCATTTTCTATATTTGAAAAGAGCCCTATTTTGAAACCAATAAAAATATTTTACTTACACCAACCAACATTAAATTTCCTTTAGAGTTCATTCACAATCATGAATTTGTAGCCATCGCAAATTGACGAGACTACAAACACAATTTCATGATGCATTACAATTTTTATGAAAATACAAATTTTCGTGTATCATTAAAATTTCACATCAAACAACTTTTCTTAGGTGTAAAACTACACGTAGAGTTTTATCAATTCATGATGGGTAAGACCTAAGAATCATGAATGAGCAAATTAACATGGGCTGTTGTTAAGAAAATGTTTGCATGCATTATTTTAGAATAACGGCGTTTTGACTTAGCGAAACTAAATTGAATCATTATCCAAATATAATTTCATTAGTGAGCAGGGCATCGATTACCATTCCAATTATTTCATTTTAAACAAAAGAAGGAAAAAAGAGAAATTTACCTTGAAAAGTTGATGGAGAAAACACCGCAATTTCAGTCCATAATTGTTCCTCGAAAATCTCAATTCCTTGCTCTGAGCTGTTCTCCTCTTCCACCTCCAAAATCAAATAATCAAACATTCCATTGAGTTTTTTTTCACTACCAGAGATTATTGTTTTGACCAACTCCATGTCCATGGCGTCGCAACCGCTTTCCGCCATCTCCGGCCACCGGAATCTCAAATTTCCATGCCCGCTACTCCTCCTACTACCAGCATTATTTTTACCTAACTCTCTCACATTTGCCTCACCTTGCCGGACCTCCTGCGGCAACATTCCGATCAAATACCCCTTCGGAATCGACGACGGCTGCGGAGCGCCTCAATTCCGCCGCATGTTCAATTGCTCCACCGATCTCTTCTTCCTCACTCCCTCCGGCAGTTACAAAGTCCAATCCATCGATTATGACAAACAATCCATGGTGATCTACGATCCAGCGATGTCGACTTGCTCCATCCTTCAACCGCACCACGATTTCACCATGACAGACATCCAATCGATCATCATTCCGCCGTCGCCAGACACCGTCTTCGCTCTCCTAAATTGCTCGATCGATTCTCCGATTCTCAACCACTACAAGTACCTCTGCTTCAATTTCTCGGGCCATTCCTGCGATGAGCTCTACCGCGCTTGCAACGCGTTCCGAGTGTTCCATCTGTTGACGAACAGTACGTCGCCCCCGTGCTGTTTCACTGGATACGATACGGTGAAGTTGATGAGTATGAACATACTGGATTGTTCGCATTACACGACGGTGTTGAATTCGGAGAATTTGAAAGGCGTAGGGGCTTTGGATTGGGAATACGGAATGAAATTGAGCTTTTCGGTTGCGGATTTGGGATGTGATCGGTGTGAGAAATCGGGAGGAAGCTGTGGATTCGATACTGAAACGGAAGGATTGTTGTGCCTCTGCTCCATTTCTTCTAATCATACCAGGGATTGCGGTATGGCCTCACACACATTGCTTTCAATAACTTTAAAAATTTTTAAAAATTTTAAAAAAATTATTATTAAAAATTAAAAATTGATAAATATTTTAATTCATTTTTCTATATTTAAATCATCTCAAATTTGAGTTTTGGATTAAAATATATATCTTAAAAATTTTTAAATCAAAATAGAATGTTAGGTAAAATATATAATTTTTTGAAATTTTTAAATATAACAAAATAAATTAAAATATTAACAAATATCACTCATCTTTAAAAATATTTTTAATAATTTTTTTATTTATATCAATTACGTATTAAAAAATTAAATTATATTATTCTTATAATTAGCACTACTCATATCCTATATTTTCAAATCTTTGTTTTGAAATTTAGTTTTGAAAAATTGCATGTAAAATAATTTACTTTTTATTTATTAATATAAAAGTGATAGTGACATTGAAAAGTTGTATTTGTGTATTTTCAGTTGGTGGAAACATTAGTAGTGGAGGACCAAATCAAGCATCGGTGGTATTCATCCGAGAATTCATATTTCTCTTCTTAAGCATTCTTCACCTAACTCTAACCCATTATTGAAATATATTATTTAAAAAAAAAAAAAAGAAAAAAACTTCTTCGAGGTTTCTGCCTATTTAGATATGAACTTTTAGAAGTATTTTAATATATCATTTAGCTCTTGATTTTAATCTAATATGTCTCTAAATTGTCAATTTTAAGAACCCATTTTGTGTCTAATATCTATGAAATGTTAACATTATGTCTAATCAGTCATGGACATATTCGAAAATTTTTAAAATATCACTAATTGTAAATATAAGTTTTAATTTTGTCTTTTAAACTTTTTCTTTTTGGAAACACATGTAAACTTAAGGCTTCTTTGGATTGAATAAAAGAAAAATATTTTTTAATATTATAATATTATTTATAATAAAAGTTACTAAATTAGTAATAAATGTTATAATACTTTTAATTTGGTTGGAGTCGGGCGGTCCAACCTACACGGCGGTTGGAGTTGGAGTCGGAGTCGATTTAAAATTGGCTTTTGAGAAAAATTGACTCCAACCGATTTTTTCAAAAAACCGGCCTCCAACCCTCAATTTGGCCAGTTTCGATTGTTCGACTCAATTTTTTTGTCATTCTTGCTTACCCCTAGTCAATCGGACAACTCAACTAGTTAAAAAGTTAAAATATATGCCCTTGATATAGAGGATTGAGATTCATCATATAGTTGAAACCCATGTTAACTTTTATTTTCCCAAAAAAAAAAAAAAAAAAATTCTAAAAGTTTACATGAGTCCAAATTTTTATAGCTTAATTGGCGTAAGGCGTTTACTATTAACCACAAGATTAGAGGTCCAAATCCCCCAACTCACAAGAAAACGAAAAGAGGAAAAAAAAAAATCTGATTTTTATACAAATTCGAACACACATACAAATCCATGTTTCCAGCATCATACTTCTTCACACATCATGAGCCAAAGATTCCATTAAAGATCATTGAATTGGATAATTGTCATAAATCGCACAAAAAATTTCCTATCGTTTCACAAATAGCACTTTTTTTGGCCAAAAGATTTAATATGCAGCACTTTTTTTGGCCAAAAGATTTAATATCTCATCTCGATGCATCTAGACCAAGATCAATACAAAGGCCAAAAATAAAAACACTTTCATATTCTTTTAATAGTACATTTGAATCACCAACTTTTTGGACCTTCTCAATGAAATCTTGGCCAAAGTGACAACCAAAATTGAACAAAACCGGAGATAAAAAATAAAAAATAAAAAATAAAAAAAAAGGTACAAAAGTTTTGGCCAATTGTTCTTGCATTCTAGTAATAGTCAATTTAAACCCTTGATGGAATCTCGACCCAGATGACAACGAGGATTGAACAAGAATAGAGAGAACAAATAAGTAGAAAAGTTTTGGCCAATTCTTCTTGTATTCCTGTAAGGTCAATTTTCCAATGGGTAGAGGAATGGTTCATTCTCTTCTATTTCCTGGTCCCCAAATTTGATTTCTTATATTTCCAGCTTTATTTAAATTGAGATATTACAAAAAAAAAAAAAAAAAAATTGTTAATTTTTTTTTTTTTCAGGTGGGGTTTGTCGAGCTATAAAGGAGTTTTTGCGATTTTTTTTGGTCAAAAGGTAAATGTGAGATTTTTTTTTTTTCCTCTTTTCGTTTTCTTGTGAGTTGGGGGATTTGGACCTCTATTTTTGTGGTTAATAGTAAACGCCTTACGCCAATTAAGCTATAAAAATTTGGACTCATGTAAACTTTTAGAATTTTTTTTTTTCAAAATTTAAATAAAGTTGGAAATATAAATTAGTTTTTTAGATTTTTTTGGGCAATGTGAGAATTTTTTATTTCAAAATTTAAATAAAGTTGGAAATATAAATTAGTTTTTTAGATTTTTTTGGGCAATGTGAGAATTTTTTATTTCAAAATTTAAATAAAGTTGGAAATATAAATTAGTTTTTTAGATTTTTTTGGGCAATGTGAGAATTTTTTATTTCAAAATTTAAATAAAGTTGGAAATATAAATTAGTTTTTTAGATTTTTTTGGGCAATGTGAGAATTTTTTATTTCAAAATTTAAATAAAGTTGGAAATATAAATTAGTTTTTTAGATTTTTTTGGGCAATGTGAGAATTTTTTATTTCAAAATTTAAATAAAGTTGGAAATATAAATTAGTTTTTTAGATTTTTTTGGGCAATGTGAGAATTTTTTATTTCAAAATTTAAATAAAGTTGGAAATATAAATTAGTTTTTTAGATTTTTTTGGGCAATGTGAGAATTTTTTATTTCAAAATTTAAATAAAGTTGGAAATATAAATTAGTTTTTTAGATTTTTTTGGGCAATGTGAGAATTTTTTATTTCAAAATTTAAATAAAGTTGGAAATATAAATTAGTTTTTTAGATTTTTTTGGGCAATGTGAGAATTTTTTATTTCAAAATTTAAATAAAGTTGGAAATATAAATTAGTTTTTTAGATTTTTTTGGGCAATGTGAGAATTTTTTATTTCAAAATTTAAATAAAGTTGGAAATATAAATTAGTTTTTTAGATTTTTTTGGGCAATGTGAGAATTTTTTATTTCAAAATTTAAATAAAGTTGGAAATATAAATTAGTTTTTTAGATTTTTTTGGGCAATGTGAGAATTTTTTATTTCAAAATTTAAATAAAGTTGGAAATATAAATTAGTTTTTTAGATTTTTTTGGGCAATGTGAGAATTTTTTTTTTTTAAAATTTAAAAAAAAAAAAAATCTCAACATTTACCTTTTGGCCAAAAAAAAAAAAAATCTCAAAAACTCCTTTATAGCTCGACAAACCCCACCTGAAAAATCAAAACAATAAAATCTTAACAACTTAAGTCTTATATGGATTCTCATAATGGTCGTCTTTTCCCTAACCAAGATTTTCACCCAGCACAAAATTGATGGTACAAAAATGCCATTTTTCAAAGTTTTGTTTTGGTCTCAATATCGATCGAGATAGCACCCAGACTTACTATTAAAATAATTGGCAAAAAGAAGTGCCATTTCTTGATAGAAAACTTTTTGTGCTATTTCCCACCATGACCTAGTTGAATTATATCTAAGATGTCATCTAATAACAAAATCACAAGGATGTGAAGGCTGGCATCAAAGATAATTTATGATTAAATGCAGTGAGAAACAGTTAAGCTTTAAATACTATCATGTTACATAACCAAAAAAAACTTCAGCAAACTCCTATATTTCAGTTAAAGCAGAACATTAGCCTTTTATCAGGTTCTCCCCTCACTCAACAGCAGCATCATGCTTTTGGTCTGGGTTCAAAGAACTATCCTGAAAGCGCAAAGAAGAAAGTCGAATTCGAGTAAGATCACAGCTAAAACGAAAACTAACTGCAAAGATGAAAATTCATACATCTTCTAACAGTATGTGAGGGAAGGAGCCCTTTTCAACTATAGAAATACCCTATTGAAAAGCAAAATGCTAACCTTCGTACAGATGTATATATAGTGGACATCAGGATTCTGCCCGAGCACGGTTTCTAGGGGGCTCACGTTATTGTCAAATGGAACAGGTTTCAAGAGGTCCCATTTTGGAGCGTCAGTCGTTTTCTCTGAAACAAATTTCTCTGCAAGATGTCGGTAAGAGATAAGGATGACATGATAGGAAGACATTACAAGTGTTTCTAGTAGTTAAACAGGTTGTAAGTTATAAACTTTGTCAAAACCCAGCATTGAAGACTTTTTTCATTAGTCAAACAATATCTGAGTGTCTGCTAAGGAGGGAAAAGAACTGAGCATACGAGCTCCTCGGATCGTCAAAGCCAATTTTTTATTGAAAAATATAGAACAAATTGATCACAGATCATAACAAGTTCGGATGCCTGAGAAGTTTAGGTATTATATGTTTTAAATATATAACTATTATATATTTTAAATTGATCACAGATCATAACTTATAATGTTTGTATCGTATTGAAATTTGTGTTCTGAAACTAACAGTCATAAAATGATCCTTCTAACAAACCATTACTCTTTCGTCCAAAGAATGTAGGTACTTGACACAGAGACGGCCACCTTTTACGTGTCCTGAAATCTTACACCCACAAGCGTGAAATCTATCTTCCAATACTCAGATTGTCTATTTTTTTTTTTTTTTTTTTTTTTTTTTTTTTGGAACTAAGAAACATAATACAATGATAGGGGCAGGCATAAAATATGCCTGTGCGCTGCCGTCCAGCTGTTGTTGAACTAGAAAGCCAAATAAATAGACTCGAAGAACAGCCACTACTGATTTAAAAGCACTAAATAGCTTAAATTTAGTTTTGACCAAACCTATGACATGAAGCTTTATCAATGAGAAACTACGTTTCAGTAGACTTAGTCTATACGTGGGAGCTCCATATGTAACCTGCAGATTTGAAGCAAAAGATAGTATTATTCCTTGCATATAACATTAACAAACACAATCAAGGAAACAGGGAAGAGTAATAAATACCAAAATATATACTCCATTTTCCTTGAGGACCCTATAGTTTGTCATCAACTGCTTCAATATATGGTGAACAGATCAAGAAAGAAAATTTATACATAAAAATAAAGAACTGAAAGATAATTATATAGTCAATTGTTGCGATTTACCTCCAAACTTCTTCAAGCATCCTAGTCGCATTTTCTCGTGAATTATTTCCACACTAAAATTAAAAATTGCCCGTACATAAGCAATTAATGTAGAAAAGATAAACCTATCAAAACACTCAACACTCACCAATAGAGAGTCTAGGGTACCTGGAAACATCACATAGAAACAATCAAAATATTGAGGAGAGAATTGGAAAACAACAGACTCATCCACACACACACTCGAAAACCAGACAGGTCACGGAGAGAATTAGAAATCGTGTATACATGGGGAATATTACACCTTTGTCAAGAACGGCGTCGAAAGAACATGTTTCAAATGCACACATATCACGAACATCCATTCTCACATCTGTTTGACGATAAAGGAACGTCAATGAATACTTGAATTACGAATTAAATTTAAAAATTCACATCATGTACAGTCTAATTCAATAAACAATGATATAGATAGTGCAATTCAACTTCAAACAGAAACAGAATGAGTTCAAATTCTTCATTGTTACAGAGTAGGAGTCATTTGGCTCACAAAGTAAGTCTGTATAGCTTGAATTGATGAAATCAAACTTACCTAAGCCCGCTTTCCCACACCAAACGCTAAAATATACAACTATAGAACAGATTTCTGTAGCTCACTCTTCTCCACAATCTAGATACACAAACTAGGACTCGTAATTCCAAACTACACTAACCAAACTCCATAAAACCATAAGCCAAATATCTCCTCTCAAATCACGAAGAACACTAAAACGCCAATTAAACAAAGAGGAAGCGAGAAACGTACATTTCAACTGCGGACGATTACAATACTTCTTCTGCATTGCTTCAATCACAACAGATGATATATCGACATTCACCACATCCTCATAGCCATCGTTGACCATGCCTTCGCTAAATGCTGCAACAAAAAACCACAAGTAATGCCAACAAAACAGAGCCGAAATGCATTGCGATAACAGCGAGTAACGGATCTGGTAAAGAAGAATGAATCCAAAGGGGCGAAAATGGAGAAGAAACCTGAGTTGCCGCAACCGACGGCGAGGATGCGATGATGGCGAGAGACATAGAGATTGATCAATGGCGCTAAGGAGTGATACTTCTGGTACCAATCAAAGGGGCCAGATTCGTTGGAATAGCGATTGTCCCAATACGAGGGCTCGCCGTAGGCCTGTGTACAAGTCTCCGTCGCCATGATTGATGGTTTCTGCTTCTCAAGTCTGTCGTCTTCTCTTGTTATGTGAAAATTTGATTTGGAATTTTTACAAAATTCTTTGTTCTGTTGGCGTTGGAGTTGGGGTTTTATATGCTCGAAACCTGGAAGGTACTGGAATGGAAGTTGCTTTGTTGTTGCATTAAGGTGGTTTGTTGTCTTTAGCTTCGAACAAAGGGCCAAGGGTGTTTTTGTCATTTGATGAATCTAACGACCCTGCCTTATTACGCATTATAAAGAGGACCTTTCAATTTCATTGTGAATATTTGCTAATATGACATAATGAAAAAGTATTTGTAGATATAACAATATTTGATTCTATTTTTGAAATTTATTAGTGATAGACTATATAAATATTAGAAGTATCTCAATGATAGACCATATTATCGGTAGAATCTATCGGTGATAGACCATATTGGTAGCAAAACAATAAGGTTTATTATTAATAAATTTTGCTATAGCAGTTTTTTTTAAAATGTTGTTATACACTTGATTATTATTAAGTGCTACCCAATACAATTACCCTTTAACAAATTTTTTAGAACTCAGCAAACTAATTAGATTAATAATTGAAGGAGAAAAACTTACAACAAACAACTATCCAATAAAAATTTGGATTAAATTATAAAAAATGCAACTTTATACTTTGTGTTAAAAATACCCTCAAACCTTAAAAAATTTCAAAAATATCTTTTAACTATAAAAAATAGTTTAAAAAAAATGTCTTTACCATTAGTTTTGGATAGAAACCATTAAAAGTTTTGTTTCAAAAATACCCCTAAACTTTCAAAAAATTTAAAAATACCCTTAAACTAAAAAAAAAAATTCAAAAATACTCTCCCCGTTAGTATTATAAACAAAACCCGTTAATACATCAGTACAAAAATAACTCTAAGTTTCACCAGAAAAAAAAAAGTTTTAAAATGCTCTAACTGTTAGTATCATGATCAATTTGTTTGAAATTTTCTTGTTAAAAAAAATTCAATTTTAAAACAAATTATATGATATAATCATTTTTTTTCATATAGATACTTTAATTTTTCTCATATATTTTCCAATTCTTACACAAATTTTCTCTAACAACCAAAATCCAAATTGAAATTTTAAGTTAAAAGATTCTAACAAAATCTCATAAAATTCCAAAATAAATAAATAAATATATATATATTTAAAACACGCCTAGAAGATAAATAATCAAATAAAAAGAAGTATTTGACTATTATTGCAGACTCAACTTCTAGCTTACAACCTTATTAAAACATTTAAGTCCTAAACTCTTAGTACTTTCTTACTATAGCCCATATACCTAATTGAAGTGTTCATATTTTACTTATTTATTTATTTTAGATAAACAAATGTCAAATAGTTAACAAAAAGGGGAGTAAGAGGGTGTTAAAGAAGAAGGGAGAAAAAAGATGGCAAATAGAGAAGTAAGACTATGTTACGATCTCTATTCATATAACAGTAAGAGTATTTGAATTTTTTTTTTTTTTTTTTGTAAGTTTAAGGGTATTTTTGAAACTTTTGAAAGTTTAGGGATATTTTTGACACAAAACATTAACGATTTCCATCTAAAACTAGTGGTAAGGGTATTTGTTAACTAGTTTTGAAAGTTTAAGATAGTTTAGAAACTTTTGAAAGTTCAAGAGTATTTTTGACACAAAGTACAAAGTTTAGAAATATTTTGTATAATTTAGCCTAGAAAATTGTCATGTAGCAAATACTTTTTCAGAAGAAATATTTTTTTTCAAAAAATAATTGTAAGGAAAAGGGAAGCATTGGGATCGGGTGCACCCTAGGTTGCACCTAATCACTGCTCTTAATGCCACATTTACTTCCCAATAAATATGGTAATATAAAACGTGTGGTCTATTTAAATATGTTAACAAAAAAAAAAAAAAAAAAACTAGTTAACAATATTTTTTGACTTATGGATATTAAAGAAAATCCATTACAATTATCACAATTTGATTATGGAGTAGTAAATATGGCCTAATTGAAAAGCATAAATAGAAGGATTTTTTTTTTTTTTACAAAATAGAAAGAAAAAAAAAATTCAGATATGTATTTGGTGCTAAATCCAAAAATTAGATTCTAATTTAAATAATAGTTTTAAATATGTTTGATATTATCTTTATAAACAATTATAGTTCCCTATTAAATATTAAGTTGATTATAAACTATATTTAATTAAAGGTTAAAATATCCTTCTAGTCTTTATACTTTGGAATGTGTTCAATATTAGTCCCTACACTTTCAAATGTCCAATTTTAGTATTGTACTTTCAATAAAATTTGGAATGTGTTCAATATTAGTCCCTACACTTTCAAACTAGTTTATTGTGGATTTTCTCGTCACTTTTTGGTTTTTTACTAGCATTACTATAATTTTTTAAAAAATATTCACAAATTTTGTTTCTTTACATAAAAATTATTATGATTATTTAATCAATTTCAATTAAAATTAATTTTGATTGACTAAACTTAAGATTTACTGAAAATACAGAGACTAAAATTAGACATTTAAAAGTTTGGGGACTAAAATTGAACAAAGTTTAAAATATAGAGACCAAAATGATATTTTGACCTTAATTAAATTATAAATGTGTTTTATATTAAAAACTTTGTATAGTTATTGTTTTATAATATTATATAATTTATAATATGTCACATCATACATTTTTTAATTTTAAAAAATGAATTGAGTTTATAACATGATATATTATATTTGTAAACATCTTTATCCTTATTTAATATAATTTTGCTTTTAAAATTTTAAATTTGGAAATATGGATATATTGAAAATATAAAATATTTTTTTCAAAGATTTTGTATTTAGATCACATAATCCAAAAACGATTTTCAGAAATAGAATTAAGATCGTATATTAAACACAGATCTACTAGATTTAGAATTTAAAAACATATAAAATAATTTAAATTACCAACTAAACATGTCTTAATGTGTTGAATTATATTCAAGTTAGCGACCTTGTGTTGATAAAAGGTAAGGGGTTGTTTAGCGCACTGAGTTGAGTTCATATGTTTGGAATTCATATGTTTGTGGAATTTATATGTTTATGGAGATCATATGTCTGTATTTTGGTGTTTGGGTGTTGAGTTCATATATTAGGGGCATCAGATGCAGTTTTTTTTTTTTTTTTTTTTTTACATAAAAAATAATTTTTTTTTATTTTTTTTTTTTTTTTTTTTACATAAAAAATAATTTTTTTTTATTTTTTTTTTTTTTTTTTTTACATAAAAAATAATTTTTTTTTATTTTTTTTTTTTTTTTTTTTACATAAAAAATAATTTTTTTTTATTTTTTTTTTTTTTTTTTTTACATAAAAAATAATTTTTTTTTATTTTTTTTTTTTTTTTTTTTACATAAAAAATAATTTTTTTTTATTTTTTTTTTTTTTTTTTTTACATAAAAAATAATTTTTTTTTATTTTTTTTTTTTTTTTTTTTACATAAAAAATAATTTTTTTTTATTTTTTTTTTTTTTTTTTTTACATAAAAAATAATTTTTTTTTATTTTTTTTTTTTTTTTTTTTACATAAAAAATAATTTTTTTTTATTTTTTTTTTTTTTTTTTTTACATAAAAAATAATTTTTTTTTATTTTTTTTTTTTTTTTTTTTAATTTAAGGAATCATTTTACAAATTTGTATATGTAACGTTTCTAGTTAAGTTATTTTTATTTTAACACTTTTGATAAAAACTTTTTTAAAAAAAAAACTCATGCATTTGACAATTTTTCTCAAAAATGTTTTTACATACCAGTTTATTGGATTTCTTACAAATAAAAGTGATTTTATTAATGTTAAATTACTATAAAGAACGAATAGAAAGTACTATTAGCTAATTAAAAAAAATCAAAAATTTAACATTTCAAAGGAACTTACGTACTTTTGCGTTAACAAATGTTTATTGACAATTTTGTGTGTCAACTTAAACATAAATATTTATTGATATTTTATATGTATGTTTAAATTAATAGTTATTTTTAAGCTTTACAAGAGTTTATTGACGTTTTTATGCTACGAGCATCAACAAAACACAAAAACTCGTGTGTCAACATAGCACAAATTTGTAATAGTCATAATTTAAAATAATGGTTGTCGGAGTTGGTAGAGTGGCCACCATCGGAAGGTTGCCGAGTTGGTCGTCAATAGTAGTGGTTGAATGTTGTTGGAGTTGGTCGCAGGCGATGGTTGTTGAAGTTAGTTGTTAGAGGTGGTTGTTGAATTAGGCCACTGGAGGTGGTCGTTGGAAGTTGGTCGTCGGAAGTGGTCGTTGGAGGTGGTCATCGGAATTGCCGTCGGAGTTGGTCGCCAAAGTTGGTCACAAGAATTGAGCAACAAGGCATTAGTGGTGATGAAGGCTGAGTGCACTGTTGGTAATATGGTATAAAATATCGATGACATATGAAATTGACCTCCCAAACAATGAGTTGAGTTCATATCTCAACTCAACTCATCTCATCTCCTCACCCCAAACACCCCCTAAATAACAACCATGGCAAATTTGTCTTTAAGAAAATGGCCAATCTAAACACTATTTTCTAGCAGAGGATTTCAAAATCATAAAAACATTTGTTTTTTCAAATCTAGACCATTTCTAAGTTTTTTTTTTTTTTTTGGAAAAACAAAGGAACAAGACAAAACATTTGAGCCGGCCTACTTCCCACTCAAGAACAAAGTTATGAGTATCATGCTTACAATAAGAAACTAAAATTGGAAAATGTAAATGCCATGAAAAAGACACTTTAGAGAAATCTTTTTAACCTATAATAGTAGTCTATTACGCAAAGTTAAAGTTATGAGTATCATGCCTACAATAGTAGTTTATTGCCTACAATAGTAGTCTATTGCAGTCTATCGCAGATAAATATTAAAATTTTGTCAAATTTGCAAATATTTTGATTCATTTTTTTATATTTGAAAATAGCTCTTATAATAATAATAATAATCATCATCGGAGCGAGAGCATGGAAATGCACCTACACGCATTCCCCATGTAATTAGGAATTCTCCACTCCGTACGAGGTAGATCCCGACATGTTAGATGGACATCTCTATCCACCAACAACAGAAAGACATCTCTATCCAACCAACAACAGAAACTAATGTTTGAATGATCCGATGATGACAAACTCGACCTTCTCAAAACCTATGAATTCCAAAGTTCTTCAGCAAACAACCTGGAAAGAGCTTAAGTATGTTTGTTAATGATTACAAGCAAAAATCTCAAAATTTTCATACTTCCAGATTTTGACTCTGGCAGTATTGAGCAATATCCACATTCATCAATCTCCAGACTTGTAAATCATATTCATATATAGGCTATTTCACCTCCAAGCTCAAAGGATTTAGAAAAGAGTGGATCATTCAACTTAATTCTCATCCACCATCCTTTTGTCCTATCACCAACTTTATCTCAGTAAAAAACTTCATGATCCACTAATTACCCACACTACATCAAATGTGAGATTCCACGACACTTAAAAATTGTCACAACTGCCTTCTTCCGTGACTATTTTTTTCAGTCACTGAATCGACCATCAAGAAAAAAGTATCACTGACTCTTCACAAAAACAGACCACTGTGTTAGTATTCGTTTTGGATGGGGCTGAGATAGAACACCAATACTCAAAGGTCTCAAGAATTAAGAACTAAGACCTGAAAACGAAACCGCCTGCCTGGTCGATAACAATCTGGTTCTTGCAATTACATAATGCATCTATTTCTTCTTTCTTCCACCCTTGCCTTTTGAAGGTCCTGCTGCCGTTGATGAGGATGCAGGCTCCTGCTTCTTTGTCCTCCCAGGATGTCTAGGAACAAGTTCGGCTATACGAAGCATCAGTTGTTTTCCTGCAATATAGCCAGATATCTCATATGTAAAATTGTGAAGATTAGGGTATTATTATTGATAATAAGAACTTAGAGGGGAATCTTGGAACATTTAGGTTAAATTACAAATTTAGTCCTTCAACTTTTAAGTTTGTGCTGTGTAAAATAGTTCAGCAAGCTTTCAACTTTGTGTTTAATAAGGTTAGGTATTTTCAATTCAGGGTCCAATAAGATTTTAAAATATTCGACACATTTTTTTGGTTAATCAAGCAGTAGAGTTTAAAATGTAGTTTTAGCAGAATCCCACATCCACAAATCATCACTACAAGTACTCGATATGATCTGTGAAAGGTGAAAGGTAATATGGAGGGCTCAAAATCAAAGGCCCAAGGCAGGTGGGAACTGGGAATTTGTTTCACTCCGAAGAGACCTGCGTTGTTACTACTTTGGATTTGAAATGAACTTCAAACAGAGTACTCAGGATGTTTCAATCAAACTGGAGGACAAATCCTCTTTTTAATAAATGGGATAAATGTTGGAAGAAATTATTTAGAAGAACAATTTTCTAATAGGTACGTATATGTTTGAGTTTGTAGTTTATTATGGATTTGTTGATGAAGAATGGACAACTTTTTCACTATTGTCTTTCACTATTGTCTATTAGTCGGTAGAAGGATTCAGCCTCAGGGAGCTCCTCTCCTTTTTGGCTAGCCTCCAAGGTTTCTTTATGGACCAATTTCATCTTTATAAATCTACTTCACCATACAGTTAAATTTATTTTATACAAGGCAAAATTCAAGAACCTTGATGCAATGACCAAAATACTATGCAATAATACACCGTTTTTTCTCCCAAAAAAATAACAATAACAATAAGTGTGCATGTCTAGGTGAGCTTGCGCATACCGGCCATTCTCCCAGGACAACTACTTGAAACTTTACCTTCCATTTGGAACCAAAAAAGTTCAAGAAATAATATTAAATCCTATAATTTGAAATTCCAAAAAGGATTTTAAATTATATATCTCATTTGGAACAAGAAAGATTCAAAAGCAATCCTTTTCAAGAGACAATCAAAAGCCTTACTGGAAGTAATAGCTGGATTAGACAGAGTTCCGTCCTCCTTCTTCAGCTGGACCCGCACTCTCCCTCTTTGCATGAAATCACGAGGATATGCTTTATCAATCTGCAGGAATGCTGTAAATATAAACCAAAAAACTTTGCTCTGTTCTTCTATTGAAAATAAAAAAGAATGTGGATTTTCAGTCACAAAAGCAAAAATTTAGGACAAATGGGAAATTTAACTTTATAGCAATTGGTTGTGAATTCATCGGGCCCGATTTGATAATCATTTGGTTTTTGGATTTTGAAAATTAAGCTTCAAAACTCTATATTCAGCTCTAAATTTGTATGCTATGTTGTCCACTTTCTACCTACGTTTTCAAAAATCAAGTCAAGTTTCAAAAACTAAAAAGAGTATTTCTTTTTAAACTTAGTTTTTGTTTTTAGATTTAGACTAAGAATTCAAATGTTTCTTTAATAAAAGTGAAAACCATGGTAAGTAAATTGGGAGAAAACAAGCATAAATTTCAAAAGCAGAACTAAAAACAAAATTCGGCCTAAATGATTCTTGAATTTAAACTGAAATTTTGATTTCCCTAATAATATAAGAAAACACAGGCTCACATAAAATCAATGCAGGCTGCAGCTAACTTCAACACAAACAGGCAGCAGGGAGAATAAAAATTAAAAGGAAGGTAAGATCTTTATCAAGGAAAAATGATTGCTAGAAAACCTCAATAGCAAAGGGCAGTTTGAGATGACTGCAGCAATCCCCAATCTCAGCACAGGTTGGATTCTCACATGCTTTGCTAACACCTATACGTCTTCCTTCAGCAATTGTCTTCTTTGAATTAATATAGATTGGATACAGCACTACCCATCTCTTTATGTTGGGAATTTCTCCATCCATGTTCCAACCAAATTCCTATCATAATGCACATTCAATCAAAGATAGGGCAAGAAGAAATATATTCTGGCAATTAAAAAGCACCTAATCGAACAGGATTTCAACTACTTAATAAATTCCTCGCTGGGAAGAACTCAGTTGTCTGATCATTGCCATGAAAATGACAAAAAATGGAATAAATTTCTCATATGACATGCCAATTACTGCCTATGAGATTCTGTAGAACAAAAGAATAACAATCCGAAAGCGAGTGCAAACATCCTAAAGCACAAGATCGTACAAAACAAGTTACATACCTACTAATCCAAGAATCAATTGATTACGAATGGGAAATCGAGAAGCTAAACAGAGATCTGATTCTTCTGTTCAGGCCAAACCGCGACAATGGGCGAAATTGAGCGAGAGAATCGGAAAGGAAAATGGGGCGAGGCCGAAGGCAGAATAGGATTTTTCTTTTTCTTTTTTTTTTTTTCCTCTCTAACGCCACCTAAGAGAAGAAAAAATGAAATGAAATCTCCGATAGAAATTTACAAAAATGCCACTGAATTTATTTATTTATTTATTTTGGGTAAAAAAAAAAAGAGAAACAAACAAAACTAAGGAAAACAACCATTAGCAATTAGAGTAGATTCAACCTATGGGAATGGTTTTCAAGCCAAATCGACGTCTTCAATTTCTTCGGCCATAGAAAGCAAGTATGTGCACCATAGAATGGCACTTAAAAGCCTTCAAAAGCACCACAACTATGTAAGACATGTAGAAAATGCACAAAATATTGACTATCGTTAGAATATATCGAGAAGAAGTCACAAGAAGACCCCATAAAATCAAATAATCAGTTTCAGCTTTTAGAGGTCGCACTCATGTTTAAGTCCACAACTCACGGTCTTGCTCAACATGCATAGACAATATGGATAATTAACATACAACTAATGTATTATGATAATGCCCGGGAGACTAAAGGGTCATCCTTCATCATTTTAAAAATTTTGGGCAAATGACATTAATGTTTTAAATTTTAAGTCATCGATACAAAAAATTCACAATATAGTATCTTTAAATTTGGTTCAATTATATTCTCTTAAACAATTTTATCACTAAAACAAGTGATGGAAATGAATATGGTTGTTGAGTTGTAAATAGAGCTATGACAGACGTAGCTATTGAAAACACGAACATTTCTATTTTTTTGTTTTCAAAATTTTAGGTTTTAGGATCTAAGGACCATTAAAGTTTTAAGTTATTAAACTTTCAATCTTGTGTCCCAAACTTCATGCTTGAATTTTAGAGGAGTACATCCCCAAGCCTAGTGAATCCTTATTAATTAACAAGATACTTGAAGGGGTTCTCGTCTGCTACATCTTGGTCATATATTTTGATTAAAGAATATCATTCCTATTTCATTATAGTATTGTATAGGAAAATTTACTTTTTTTAGTCCTCAAATTTTGACGTATAGGTGTATTTGGTCCTCAAGTTTTCAAAATATACCATTTTAGTCTCGAATTTTTTAGAATATGTACATTTGGTTTTTAAGTTTTCAAAACATACCTTTTAAGTTATGAATTTGTAAGAATATGTTTAAAAGATCACTTTTTATTATTTTAGATAATTATATCACAGTTTGAATTAGAAAAATAAGTTTAAAAAATATCGAGGGAGAAGAGATGTTTTTTAAAATTATTTCTGTAACTGAAAATAATAATAAAATAAAAAAAAAACTATTGCAAGATCCTTTTAAACCTATTTTTTAAAAATTTGGTTACCAAATACACAAATTCTTAAAAATTTGATGATTAAAAGGGTAGATTTTGAAAATTTATGAACTAAATATACATATACTCCAAAACTCGAGACTAAGAAAAGTAATTTTCTCTTGTTGTGTAAAATGAGAGACACATAAAAAAAGGAAATTGTTTTAAATGACAAAACTGTTGAAAATATTTACAAATAATAACAAAATATCACAGTCCTGGGATAGATTGGGATTGACCCTATTATGACACAGATAGTAGTCTATTATACATAAATACTAAATTTTTGCTATATTTATAAATATTTTGGTTTATTTTCCTATATTTCAAAACAATCCTAAAAAAATGAAGGTAGAAATATGTCTTAGATTTGTTTCTTTAATTTTCTATTGGAAGAAGTGTATCACTATCATTATTGGTCGCTCTTACCCTAAAGAGTGAAGGCCCAAGTCCAAGGGCCTGAGGCATTGTTTGGGTTTGGATCGGACCGACGGTGATGTTTCACTTTCTTTTTTATTTTATTAAAAAATGAGATTGTAACAATAGAGTGATCGTCACTGCGACGATAGGAGATGGGAAGACAGATTCGTTGAATAAAGGTTGGAGAATGGGTCGACACGGAGGAAAGAGTTTTCTTTTCTTTTCTTTTTTCTAAAAAATTAGTATTATTCTTTATTTTAAAAACTGTCACATTAGTCTTCTATTACCTATTTAACGGGTGTTGTTAACTTAATGACCAATTAAACATTTTCTAAATATTTGTGCATAATTGTTTAATTCTACACTATAGAGTCTAAATTGACACACATAAGAAGCCAGTTGAAAGCTTGCTATCTCCTTAATTGTAAACTCAAGATAATTATGGTTGAATTGTTTTACTTTTGTTAGAAAAAGAAATTTAAATCTAACACTCAATAAATATAAATATATATACAAAGAAAAATTATTTGAATGACAAAACTATTAAAAATATGTACAATTAATAGCAAAATAGACAGTCTATTGTGATTTATCGTAGATAGACAATGAAATTTTGCTATATTTATAAATATTTTGGTTCCTTTTACTATATTTGAAAAGTACCATTTTTTTTTAATGTGAGGAACGATTTTGAAGGAAAAAAAAAACATCATATATATATATATATCAATTTACAGTGATGTTAAATAATTATATTTTAAATTTGAAAATACATGACAATTTGAATATTATCCAATATATAAGACATATCACAAATTTCGTCAATGTCGATAGTGGATCCCTTCATACAAATGTTAAATTCAAAGAGAACAAAAAAGAATAATATATGAAATTAACCTTTAATAGGTAAAACACAATAAATTTGGTCAATGTGTTGTTAATATCATTTATTTCAAATAGCTGACATGTGCCATTTTGAGGTTAGACAATTATAAATTTGAACTTGTCAATGCAGGGTGTATCAGAATGAAAACAACCTATACGTACTTTCAATAAGTAACACATAAATTGAATTGGGTCCATTTGTTAAATATCATTTATTTCATTTGCTAATGTGTGAAATTTTGATGTAATATATACTTATATCATTTATTTCAATAGTTAATACGTGGAATTGTAAAATATGCATATAGCTATGCACCGATAATAAATTTATTTTAGGCTAGAGAATTCAAACTCAACCTTTGAATCAAAAAGTATAATCATGCCTTAATAAATTAAATTATATTCCAAAATTAAGAGTTACTATATTTTTGTAAATGCATTTAATTGGCTAACTCAATGACCAATTTATATGTTTCCACAAATAATTGAAATTCAATTTCTTGATCTGTATCTTCAATTTTTGGAAACTTAGAAAGTTCTTCTGTTAAGCCATGATCAATGATTTCTAAATATCTTATGTTTATGTATGCACTATACTTTCATTTTTTTTTTTTTCATTTCAAAATTGTTTTAATGTGTACAAGATTTTTTTTTTTTTTAAATGTTACTGAGCTTTGTTGTGTATTTAGAAATTTATTTTGAAAACTTAAACAGGTTTATTAAAGAATAATTTTTTAAATGGTAAAATTATTGAAAATATTTATAAATATAACAAAATGTCATTGATAGACAGTGATTTATGATAGCAGTCTATTAGTATTTATCATTGTTTTTCACCGATAGAGACAGTGGCATTTTGCTATGTTTGTAAATAAAGTTGACTCATTTTGCTCTATTTGAAAATAACTTTCGATTAAATTATATAGGTTAAAATATCATTTTGGTCCCTATACTTTAAAGTTTGTTCAATTTTAGTCCTTGTACTTTCAAATGTTTAATTTTAGGTCATATACTTTCAATAAATCTTAAATTTAGTCCATACTAGTTTTGTTGTGAATTTTTAGAGAAATTGTAATGGGTGGCAAAACAGATTTGGAATTTTGCAAATATATGTCTAAGGTTTGTAATTTTGTAGATATAGCAAAATACTCAAATTCATATTTTTAGTTTTTTTCGTATTTCGATTTTATCCTTTATAACAAATATCCCTATCGTTTCCTTTGTTCCCCAACATTCAAATCCCTCTCATCTTCGACAAATTGCAAATTGATTGATTTAATCAAAATGTTCAATATTAGTAGAGCAAGAAAGAAGGAAAGTGAATAAGTACCTCTCTCTCCATTTTCCCCATTTCAACAATATATTGGTCAAGTGTATCAGCAATATATCAGTCAAGTGTATTACCATTGTAAAATAGTGCATCATTATCATGTTTATGAATAGTATATCTATTAAGTGTATCTTCGTCAAATATATTAGTAAAGTGTATCAAGTTTATCAGTAGTATAAACGAGTCAATAATTGACAAATTTATCAGTAGCTCATAAGTCACATATATCATTATCAAGTATATCAGTCGAGTGTATCAAGTTTATCAACAATATAAATGAGATCAAGCGCATCATTATTAAGTATATCAAGTATATCAGTCAAGTGTATGAACTATATCACTCAAATGTATAAGAGTATATTAGTAGTGTATCAAGTGTATATCAGCAGTAAGGGCATTTACGGCATTTTACATCTTTTATATGTGGACTGGGCTCCGTATTTGCCATTTTTTCAAACAACAAACATATAGGCTACAGGCCTAATTAATTTATTTTGTTTTGCTCTTTTTGCAAATGGGTGGCAAAATAAATTAGGAAAGTTACAATGGGATATCAACCATTGCAATTTCCATATATATGTTTTGTTTTGCTCTTGGAATATTATACTTATAACAAGAAGGAAAATTGCAATGGGTGGCGAAATAAATTAGGTCCATTGCAATTTTCCTATATATTCTGAAGTGTTTATCTAACAACAATCAACATATAATTTGTAATATACATATATAAATGTGTTTTATGTTATAAGTACAATATGCCATGTGCATTAGAAGTATATAAAACTCAAGACATGAGTGTATCATACATATATAAATAAGTGTATCATACATCAACGATATATCTAACAACAATCAACATTCTGGTGTATCAACGGTATATCTTTAACATTCAATTGGTAACTTGTTTTGAAGGTAAAACATGTGTGTTTCATTTTATAAGCATGATATTTCAAGTGTATCGGCATTATATCAAACCTAAGACATGAGTGTATCAAACATCAATTTGTAGATATTTGAAGTAACACATAAGGGTACTAGTAGTATACGAACAATCAACATTTCAAGTGCATCAACAATATATTCCAAGTGTATCAAGGATATCAAGTGTACCAAGCATATCAAGTTGTGTCATGAGTAGTATATCAACTCTATCAAATGTATATTAGCAATGTATCAAGTATATTAAGTGTATCAGATGTATCAAACGTATTAATTGTGTATCAAGTGTATGAAGACATTTTTGACATTTCTCATTTTTAATCATGGACTAGGCTTGTTTTTTTGCTATTTTTGCAAAACTAAAAGGTTTGGGCTATGGGCATAATATCAATACTTGTTTTGCGCATCTTGCAACTAGTCCATTTTTTTTTATCACCTTTTATTTTTTTATTGGCAACTATAAATTTTGAGAACATATTCATATATTGTGCTTCTTTGTATGAAAATTATTGTGATTATTTAATCAATTTTGATAAAATTTAATTTCGAAGGGCTAAATTTAAAATTTATTAAAAGTACAGGGGCTAAAATAAGAATTTGAAAGTATAGAGACTAGAACTAAATAAATTACGAAGTATAGGGACCAAAATGATATTTTAACCCATTATATATGCGCATTATGTTAATTCATGAGTTTAGTCTTTGAAATTTTCGAATTTATGTTTAATGGGTTCGTGAACTTTAAAAAATGTACAATGTATCATATATCATGTAAGTCATGAACTTCAAAAGTATTTATTAAGTTCCGAACTTTTAATTTGTGTTTAATAAGTATTTAACCTATTAAAGATTTTCTAAATTAACTAAAGTAGTTGACATAAAATTTAGTCTTTAACATATCCAATTTTAATTAATTTTATACTTTGGAAAATCCAGCTGGCGAACAAGTATATTTAAACTACACAAGTTGATCAATCCAAATTTAATTTTTTATAATATATTTTTACTAACATCATTCTATATCATTTCATGGCGTTTAATCAAAGTTAATTTAGTCCTTAGGCAAATCAATTTAGACTTCCACAACCGTTTCTAATAGATTTATAAAATAAAAAGAAGTTTGATTGATTAATGAACTTTTAATTTTATGTCTAATAAATTTCTAAACTTTAAATATGTCTAATAAATTCTTAAAGTTTCATATCCTCATGTCAAATGATTAAACCTTCAATTTATTAGGCATCTTTTAGAATCCACATATATATTAAAAGATAAAAACAAAAACAAAACTTCATACTTCTCAAGCCTCCATTCAATACAAAATTCAATTTTGTACCTAAGAAATCCATGAATTTAAAAATATGTAAGAACTTTAGACACATGATAGAAAATTCAAAGATTTATTAAATACATTTTAGAGTTAAAAAATTATTAGATAGATCAGTAAAGATCACACATTGTGAGTTATTTAAATGGTATTGATTGCTATTAAATATCATTATATTATGAGTTATTATTACATTAGTAAAAAATTATATGAGCTTTTTACTTGGTAATGCATTTTATTAAGTTAGAAATATGATTTAAGTATTTTAGTATTTGTTGTCCTAACTAATTCTGATTTTATTATTCTACATAAATATAGATCAATTGACTTGAACTTACTGTCAACTTTAAGGTATGAGGTTTTTTTAGTACAACAAATATGGAAATAAGAAATAGAACCTTTAACCTAAAAAGAAAAACTCATGTCAGCTGAGCTAAACTCCCTTTTAACGATTATGATTGGTTTTCACTTTTGTTCATTAGTGTGTAGATAAGATTTACTAAAAATTAAAATTACACTATTACAATAATAAGATTCAAGAATAATGATTTTTTTATTTGTTAAAATATCATTTTGGCCTCTTTACTTTGCAATTTGTTCAATTTTAGTACTTATACTTTCAAATGTTCAATTTTAGTCATTCTGCTATCAATAAATCTTAAATTTAGTCCCTCAAAGTTTTTTTTTTATCGAAATTAATTACACAATCACAATAATTTTAATGGAAAGACACACAACATGTGAATATGTTTTCAAAATTTGCAGTGAAAATGTTAATAAAAAATAAAAAGTAATGAAAAATTTACAATAAACAAGTAGTAAGGATTAAATTTAAAATTTACTAAAAGTAAAGAGACTAAAATTGGACATTGAAAAGCATAAGGATAAAATTAAACAAATTTTAAAGTATAGGGATCAAATAATATTTTACTCTAATTTTTTCAATAAAAAATTGAAAAATTACAATAATAATAATTCAAAAGAAAAAAGAAACTCAATTGATTTGAGGACATCTTTATTCCAAAAATTAATTTCTTGAAACTCAAAATCACATGTGGATAATATTTAAAAGGTCCATTTTAGCAAATTAATAATAATAAAAAAAGAAAAAAGAAAAAAGAAAAAAAGTATTGTGTTCTCTGTTCTGTATCTTCGAAATCCAGAAGCCATTAATGCACTTTTTACAGCATACGGATCCATCAGTTCTTCACCCACCAGAGACGCCATTAACTCTCGCTGCCTCACTCTTCACCATTCTCTTCCTCCATTTTTGCACTGACCCAGTTATCCATTTCCCCCATTTTCCCCTTCTGCATCCTCTTCTTTCTCACCGCCTAGTAGGGTTTACTGCTACTGTTCTGCCTTTCTCTTCCTTCAGATTCCCGCCTACGCCTCGATCCATTGGTTTTGGTAACTCCCTCTTCTTCCTCCTTTCGTCTTTCATCGCGTTCTGCTGTTTGGTGCGATTTCTTGGTGTCCTGCCTGTTGCAATTTAATTTCCGTCACTTGTTTTTGCTACATTCTATCACATCTACTCGAATTTGGGTTCTGTTTGTGTTTCCCACTTAGATCACTTTTGCATCACATATGTGTTATGGCCTGACTATGGTTCTTGTTTATGATTCGTTCTTATTGTCGTGGTTGGTTGATGATTTTGGCAAATCGTGTCGGTTCTTAACTCTCAGTGCGTTATCTATGGTTAGAATGTAATGTATCTGGGGTTTTGCTTGTTCTTTTCTTTAACTGCGGACTTTGTTTTTAGGTGCTGTCCTGCATGGATATCCAGTACAGTAGGCATTGCACCTGTCGGTTTAACCAATAAACCCTATTGTATAGCCTAGAAGATGAAACTCGATTGCAGGGATTTGATAGAAGATGTCTGTATCTTCAGATCATAGACAGAGGTGGTAAAGTTAGTTTTAGAGCCGAGACTCGCCTGTTAGATCAGCCAGCGAAAATTTTTATTCGCCAAAATGATCAACAGACCACTTGTGCTCACTTACCTGTATCTTCTCATCTACATTTTGCTGTCATCTGGAGTTATTTTGTACAACAAGGTATTTCGACATCTTTTTTTCTTCTTTATTTATCAGATTTAAAATTTATTCTAGTTTTCCTTATCTCGTTTCTGTTAGTAGTACAAGTTGTAATCATTGATTTAACTGTTTCACAATCTGAATGTAAGGTGTAACCGTACTTAGTGCTTGGTTGTTGGCTTTCTGCTGCGATTTAATTCTCACTTGATGCTTGTTTCTATTGGCTCTTCTGATATCGCAGTGGGTGCTCTCCCCAAAATACTTCAATTTTCCTTTGCCTATTACACTTACAATGATCCATATGGGGTTTTCTGGTGCTGTTGCATTCTTTCTTGTCCGTGTGTTCAAGGTATGGTTTTACCTGAACTCATTATATGAGTTTTTTTTTTTTGAAAAGGAAACGATCACTCATTATATGAGTTTTAGGGACTTTCTTCAATTTACTGGTTGTTCTTTGTCAAATTTGATTCCCTTGGTACAGAGATGATTGTTAAATGGGGTGTTAGTAACTGCCACTTTTGTTTTCCTTAGGAGGTTGCCTCTTATTAGCATATTTGGCGCAAAAGTATTAGAAAGTTCAACACAATTTTCAGTCTGTGACAACTAGTAATTGTTACCAGCAGGAAGCAATGCTTCAATACAAAGATTTTGTGTTTTTTGGATTGCACACTTCATCCATTTTCCCTCGCTCAGTTAATCTATTATTTTTCAAATTCGGGTAGCTAGAGTAATTAATGTTGATTCCAAATCTGCAGGTTGTATCTCCAGTCAAAATGACTTTTGAAATGTAAGTTCTCTGAGAAATTAAAAGCTGTGGGATAATTGATTTTTGCCTTTTTATTTTTTTTTCTGTGAAACTATCTGTTTTGAATGTGTAATATCCTTCTTGTTGGGCAGATATGCAACGTGTGTCATCCCAATTAGTGCATTTTTTGCGTCAAGTCTTTGGTAAGTAAAGTTGTAAAATTAGTCCTCTTGTAATAGTACTAGAAAGTGTTCTCATTGAGGAGGGATGGATATTGTTTTTAGGTTTTGTAGATGACGTTAATCCGATACGTTGGTGAATTATAATGTTCTATTGGTGGTGGCTAATAATATTGTAATTTTTTTTTTGTTTATTATTTCTAGCTCAAGCAAACGTGTTCACTTGTATCATGCTTTAGCATTTTCTTGTGTCTTTCATTTGATAAGCTAGATTTTATGCATATTTTACTAACTGGCTTTATTATGTAAAGGTGTCAAAAAAATAAATGATTTTCATAGTATCTTTGTAAGACTGTTTGAGGACCAGTGCACTGTGCGTCATGTTCACAATGGTTTCAGTATTACTAACTACTAACCATTGATATTTCAGGTTTGGTAACACTGCCTACTTACATATATCTGTGGCCTTCATTCAGATGCTCAAGGCTTTAAGTATGGCGGCTTAACTTCATATTTTTTCTTACTTCCAGAATGAGTCTCCTTAGAAATGTAAAATAATTAGATTTAAATTTGACATTTCAGTGCCAGTAGCCACATTTTTAATGGCTGTTGTGTGTGGTACCGACAAGTTAAGGTGTGACGTTTTCTTCAACATGGTGCTGGTCAGTGTTGGGGTTGTTGTTTCCTCATATGGAGAGATCCATTTTAATGTAGTAGGTACAGTTTACCAGGTCACAGGTATCTTTGCAGAAGCTCTTAGGCTGGTCTTGACGCAGGTCCTTCTGCAAAAGAAGGGTTTGACTCTAAATCCTATCACCAGCTTATATTACATTGCTCCTTGCAGGTATAGTGTAGTTTGATGTCTCTTGACTGGAAGTAGTTGTGTCATTGCCAGTGGATTCTTAAGATTTCGTTATGATCAAGTAGTAACAATCTTTCATTGGAAAATGACATAAATGTTACAAAAAGCTAGAGTCTAATTTAATGGTGGTCAATTGATTTAACTGCTCACTTTTTGTGTTGACACATGCAGTTTTGTTTTCCTGTTTGTTCCTTGGTACTTGTTGGAGAAGCCAGAGATGCAAGTTACTCAAATTCAGTTCAACTTCTGGATCTTTTTTTCAAATGCACTGTGTGCCTTGGCGTTGAACTTCTCTATTTTCTTAGTAATTGGAAGAACTGGAGCAGTTACTATTCGAGTTGCTGGTGTTCTCAAGGACTGGATACTAATAGCCCTCTCAACAGTTATATTTCCTGAATCTACTATAACAGGGCTGAATATCATTGGCTATGCAATCGGTAGTCCTCGTCAAGTGGAAGTTTTTTCCTATTATGTCCTACTAATTTAACGTGCTCTTCAATTTACCAATCCTTCTCTCCATGCAGCATTGTGTGGCGTCCTCATGTATAACTACTTAAAGGTCAAGGATGTTCGTGCATCTCAATTATCTTCTGAAAGCATTCCAGACAGAATCGTAAAGGTTGGGGCTCTCAGTTATTCATATCTCATGGCAGTTTTAATACAAAGTAGTTCAGAGTTCCTTCTCCACTTGATGCAATGTTTCATAGGTTTTATGTGGTACTAAAAGTGTCAATCTTTTTAGGTGGGAAACAATTAGTTAGAAATAAGTTAGGAGAGATGGGGAACTAAGGCATCAACCGGCACAAAGAAATTTGATAATACTCCCCTCACAGCTTCTCCAACTCTAAGTATCAGCAAATATCATATGATTTCTTTACATTCACAATTCCCAAATTATAGCCACAAGAGTTGGCTCTGACAAGATTCTAGCTTTTTCATTTGAGAGGGTATCCACATAAGAGCTGCTGCATAAGCAGTCAAGTATTTTCCCCTTTTGGTACTGAGCACAAAGAAATTCGTTTAAAGCTTATGTCAACACCTTGGTAGTTTAAGTGTAGGGAAAAACAGATTGCTTTGAATATCCCAGTTTGTATTACTTAGCCACATAAAAGGAAAATGGTGTTATAAGGATGGGTTCTTGGAATGAATATCAGTCGTACCTAAAATAAGCGTCCTTCAGTAAGATCTAACTTTCTTATGGGCTTCCTGTTTCCATATCCTTGAGTGCTGAGGGTTACGGTTTTTTGTATCTTTGGTAAGCCTCTTGAGACAGGTCTTTCTTTCATGTCAATTTCCTGATCCTTGCGTTGGTTGAGAGGTTGAAGATTGTTATCCAATACCAATAGCTGAAGCAGAATGGTCAAATCTAGGGATTTTATAAATTATTTTTATAGAAAATCTAGACGTTTAAACCACCTTTAAGTATCTATTTAGGTTCTAGTGACCGATGGAAATGTTCCATATATCCGTACCATTGTCTATTGTTTTTGTAAGCTAGGAATAGAAGGTGAACATTACAGTTATAGGTGCTGGAAGAAGTATCATACATTTGACTGACTATTGTTATTATTATCTTGTCGTCATAGTTTTCTGCATCGATGTTATAATATCTTTTGGACCTTTAGTTTTTCTTTAGGCCAGATGTGAAGTATTTATTAGGTATAAGGGAGATTATGAACTGAACTCTTACCTGCTGCCTGATTCAGTTCATGATTTACATGGGAATGAGATGTATAAATTTGAAATTCCCAAGTATTGTTGGCAAAGAACAAAAAAATTCCTGAATATTTGATGGATTGTGTATTTAGTTTTGGGTGAGAACGTCTTTGTTTTACAGTTCTTGTCTATGGGAATCGTTCAATTTCATCATTGTGAATTTTTTGGTTAAATTAATAGAAAATAATGTTATTTCATAACCATGAAATAGAGGAACTGGATACCAATATTACCTTAATGGCATCTCATATTTTGAACTTGATAGTTGATGGAGCTATATCTTGTGCTAAATTTAGGGCTTGTTGCAAGTTTTCGTTATTTCATACATTGTAGTTCCGGGAACTGTGCTCTGTAGTTATTAATTGGTATCGGGTTACCCTCTTGATACTTGTAATGTTAACTTTCTGCGGTGGCCCTGAAAGAGATATCTCGTTCTGAAAAACTTATTGAAAGATATTAGTGAAGCTAGGTAGATTTGTCAGGATCATTTATTAAATGCTTTTGTTCTTTTATGTTTCCTTTTGTACCCTTCTGGTGGAGAAGAATCCGGATAGTATAATATTCTCTGTTTCCTATTAAAACAAAGTAGTGACCTGTTTTTCACCATTTTTTTCTAATGAGACAATTACTTTTTAATATAATATTCTCTGTTTCCTATTAAATAAAGTAGTGACCTGTTTTTCACCATTTTTTTTAATGAGACATTTTTACATTTTTAAACAAAACACCTAGCTAGATTGTGGGGATAGATATAATATATGAATATTTCTCTTGGCTAGGACTTGCAGGGTTGCTTTCTTCCCCTTCCCTTTGATGAATTTGGTCAGTAGATCTGGATATAATCTGTAAGACAAACTATTAGACCGAAACGATATGCAAACTTAGCATTTTGCTCTCACAAAGGGGGCGTTTGGGGCCCTAAATTGGTTATTATAATCTGTAGGTTATAATAGTCCGTATTTGGAATGCAGACTTTTTTTAGTTTAGGTGGGAAATAGTAAATACGGTAACAGAGGGAGAGAGCATGGTTAGGAAATAGTAATCACTATAACAAAGAAGAATTTCAAATAGTATTACTGTAATTAATTGTAGGTTATAAATAGTTGTCCGTACCACTATTATATTTGGAGCCAAGTCGGGAACAGCCTCTAAAAGTTCAGAAATCTAATAGTCCTTGTTGAGAGGTGAGGATCTTGGTGTGAATGCTGAGGAGTGTAACTTTCCTTGCTTTCCTTTTTCATCTGCCGTGTAATTACTATCAGCAGTGGACCAATCTTTCAATATTTTCTTATCCGGAACTTTGATGCCTAGTACAGGACTGGAAGTTGGAGAAGAAGTCGTCGGATATATTCACGCCAAATAGCAACAGTGGCAATGGTGGAAATGGTTCATCTGATATGAATGTCGATGAAGAGGCACCTTTACTTGCATCATCAAGGTTGTCGCATATCGGGCGCATGCAGGTTGGTAACCACAATTAGTAGTGATATATAAATATCAATATGAATCACTAGGAAGGAAAAAAAAAGAAAAGAAGAGAATAGGAAGATATTAAATGCAAGTTGTTTTGATATATAAGATGAGATGAGGTGTTTTGTAAGGTTTAGAAGGCAATTATGAATTCATTTGATTTTGTGGCTTGTCTCCTACATGGAATATCGATATTGGATTGGGACTGGGAGCCTTGTTATTGACATATAACAATGTGCTCTTGATTTGAATGTAATACTTTAGGACGATTCTTTTAACCAAGCCATGTAATTGTATTCTTTGGATGAGCTATTTTTTTTTTTTTTCCCTTTTTCTTTTTGTCTCCCCTACTACTTGAGTTTTTTTTTTTTTTTTTTTTCTAGAAAGTAGGTGTAATGCTTTGGGTATTCAAAATTTGGTCAAGATTTAAGTTGTTTTTTTTTTTTTTTTTTTTTTTTGTTTCCCTTTTTTTTTGATTTTTTTTTTTTTTTTTTTTTTCTAGAAAGTAGGTGTAATGCTTTGGGTATTCAAAATTTGGTCAAGATTTAAGTTGTTTTTTTTTTTTTTTTGTTTTTGTTTGTTTGTTTGTTTTTTTAATTTTATTTTAATCATAAATGGGAGGGAATGAAAAGAAGAAATGTGGCAATAATCGAATTTAATTTCTAAAATTGAAGGATAATGAATGAAATGGCGGCATCTGAATTTTCTAAATTTGGTTGGAGAACTTTGAACTTTGTAAAAGATTAATTAGATTTTAGAGTTTTATTATTTTTTAATCATAAATTTAGTTTTTAAGCTTTGAAGTTTTTGTCTATTCAGTTCTCGCATTAAAATATTGTTAACATTTAATTAAATTTTTTACATATAGACAGTAAACTAATCCGGTTCAAATATGATTATAGATTAAAAATACTAAGTCTTTACCTCATAAAACTCAACATTTAATTTTGAGGAGATTTTTTATAATATAAAATAAGTTGTTACAAATTTTAAAATATAGATTAAATTGTTGCTTTTGACATCCAAAGGTATTGAAACTAGAAAAAGAATTGTTTTCTTTTTTTTTTTTATATAATAATTTGTAGTTTTATTTAACTTACATTTTAAAACTTTATTTGTTGAGTTGTAACAATAACAATTATAAAGTAGGGGAGGAAGTGATGGTAATAATCATAGAAATTTCTTAATATAATTATTGATGTATATTGTATTGAATTATATTCACAATTATTGTTGTATATTTTATTTCAATTATGTTAGATCGGGAAATCGGCCATAATATTTAGTTGCAAAGTGTAAACACTACCCATGTGATCAAACGGACGTAATGAAATTCATCATTTTTTTTTATATATATATAAAAAAAAAGTTATAATAATTACTTTATAATATTTATAATAATTTACTTACTTTATTTATATAGGTTACGAAATAAATAAAGAAAAAAGGAAGAACGTGAAATTTGTGGAATAATTCCGCAGCCCATCCCTCCACTCCAATGCGTGCTCCAACCTTCTCCACCGCTCCACGTGACCTCTTAACAATTGACACGTGTGCTTTCCTTTTGGATTAAAAAACATTGATCATCCAATAATTCTAGCAAATACCATACGCTCTTGTTTTTAGGTTTTTTAAAATATTAATTCATTAATGTTACCAGACTTCACTCTATTCTTAGGGATGAATAACAAATTGAGGTAGTAGTACTAAAAAAAACTTCTCGAGTACATCATGGAAGTACGGTACATTTTTCATACTACTTTTGATTTATTACTTGCAAGCACTAAAAATAATTATATGTGAATAAATAAAGTTGGTGTTCATATTAAGAATTTTTCTTGCATTTGAGTTGTAATTTTCTTTGGTTACCTACTTGAATCACAATTTGTCATGTATCAAATTTTTCATTTTTATTTTTTCTCACTATTTTCTAATTTTTTTTTTAAAAAAATTATTATAAATAGAAAAAATATCAAACTATTTACAAAAAATAGAAAAATTTCACTGTCTATCAATGATAGATCGCGATAGACTTCTATTATTGAAGAGATAAAAGTTTAACAATAGAAGTCTATCACTGATAGAGAATGAAACTTCTTTTCTTTTAAAAATATTGTTAGTTTTTTTTAGTTTTTTTTTCTTTTTTCTTTTTGTTTTCCCCAAATAACAACAATATAAATTTTGATATTTTGAGTTGCGTTTAAACCCAATGTTTTTAAAAAAAACTAAATTAAGTTTGAAAATTAAAAGAAAACATATAATCTTTAAAAACCTTTTTTCTTCGGAATTTTAATAAAAATCAAATGCTCGATCACAATTAAAAAAAAAAAGGGGGGGGATAAATTTTGAAAACGTTTCTACTAAATCGTTATCAATGAATTTAATTATAACGTTTTTAAGTGTCCACTTGAATTAATGCATTTACTTGTTTTTTTAATCTTAATTTTCTTTTTCATGTGTGGCTTGTCATAAATATTAATATAGGTGGATGGGATTACTTTGGTGGGTACTTTTTTCTTTTTCTTTTTTTTTTTTAATTAAAAAAATTATGATTATTATTTTTTATTTTGCTTTTGTGTTGACATTTTCAAGCTTAATTTAAGTATATTTATTGTTAAGTTTAACCTCTTCCTTACTTTGTTTAATGTAGTGTCGTGGTTTAATTATTTCGGTTTTATTTTGGGGTGTATGTTTAGGAGTAATTTGAAAATTTTCTAAATTATTTTTGTCATTTTTAAAATCACCACAATACACATTTTTAATCACTAAAATTTAATTTAGTTTTCAATTTTACACTTTTATGCAATTTTTATATCATTAAAATTAGGTTTGAATAATTAAAAACATGTTTCACGGTAATTTTGAAAGTAACAAAAGTGAGTTTAGCCATTTTAAAATCACTCTCAAACATGGCTTTAATTGGTTCGTTTGTAATTTTCTAATTTGATTTCGATGATATGTTATTTAACTAGTTATTCAAATTTAAAGCTTATTTCATAAAGATTGCAACTGTAGATTTAAAATTAATGCACTTAGTAAATATACGAAGTACGGGTAAAAAAGGATTCATATATTGGGAAAAATGTTGTCTCTTTTCCCACCCGTAAACTTAGTTGAATAAGTGGTTGCAAATTTCAAATAAGCAATAAATCTTTTAATTCTTATATTTTAAAGGATAAATTATTTTAAATTGAAAAACTATTGATAATATTTATAAATAAATAAAAATTATTATATTTATAAATATTTTGATTCATTTTGCTATATTTAAAAATAACCCTATAGGAAAAAAAACATTTAAACTTAAAAATTTAATCTATAACTTTTCAAATTATAAGGAGAGAGTATCTAACTACTTCATTATTTCAATGTAGTGAAATTTCATTTTGATTCCATTTCATTTGTAAATATAAGCATTTTTGTAATTAAATGGAGACTATTTTTTAAGTTTAGTTCTTATTGTTAAATGTTTCCTTAATTGGGTTTGAGTTTTATTATTCTTATTATTATTTGTTGTTTGTTCGTAAATTTAGTTTTTTTAAGCTGTGTGAGTATTTATATAATATATGTATATATCACTTCCTTTTCATTAATCTCTTTCATCATTTATTTAACCATTCAAACACCTAATAAAGTAAGAGAAATAGTTAATCAACTTGCTATAAACCTACGAATTAGAATACTAAATTTAATGTTAAATTTGATGACCTCTAGAATTTATGAGAAAGATTAATTAATAATGTCAAGTATAAGGATAAGAATTAAAGTTATTTTAAAATAGAGCAATGGGTAGATGCAGTTTATTTCTATTTTTTTTTTTTTTTACAATTATTTATTGGACAATACTCACAAAAATAATTGTAGCCCCATTAACATCTAAGACCCGGCTTGGTAACTATTTGATTTTAGTTTTTTGTTTTTTAAATCAAACCCACAGAGACTACTTGTACCTCCGAATTTTTTCCTTGTTATCTACTTTTTATCAATAATTAAAAAAACTAAGCCAAAATTTGAAAACTAAAAAGTAGCTTTTAAAAGTTTGTTTTTGAAATTTGGCTAAGAATTCAACTATTGTAGTTAAAAAAAATGCAAATCATAGGAGAAAAATAGTAAGGAAATAGACTTAATTTTTATAAATTAAAAATAAAAATGGCTACCAAACGAGCTTAAATTTTTCTCTTTTATATATAAAATAAAATAAAATAAAAACCTATATTTGTTGGAAAATATGCACTATATATATTTCACAAAATAAGAATTTAAAATTATTTATTTTCTGATATTGTAAAAGAAAAAGAAAAAGAAAAAGAAAATTCTATTTTTTGTATAAGAAGAACTAGTCCGAAAGAAGCAACAACAATCACAGCCCCAAATCCAATCCAATTCATCTTTCCATTTGTTTCAGTTTGCACATCCCCATTACTGCGATCTGCTTCAAATTCCAACCCTGAACGATTCTCTCTGAAGAAGAACAAATTCAAACTGCCTCGTTAATATCTCTATAGAAGGCAATTCTACCAAAACAAGCAAAAAAAACAACAAAACTCGTTAACTTCGTCGTCTTCTTCTTCCATCTCCTCTGCCTTTGTCTTCCAGTTTTTGGCTTGCATGCCGGTTCTTTCATCCATATCCTTCGTGGGTTTTTCCTTTTGGGCTCCCTCTTTGAGCCATGGCGGCTAAAAAGCTCTATGAAACCTTCTCCAAGAGCCTGATCGACGAGGTTCAGAAATGGGGTTGCATGAAACAGACTGGGGTTAGCTTGAGATACATGATGGAGTTTGGTTCCAAGCCCACTCCCAAGAATTTGCTCATTTCTGCTCAGTTTCTTCACAAAGAGCTTCCAATTCGGATTGCTAGAAGAGCTATAGAACTTGAGAATCTTCCTTATGGCCTCTCTATGAAACCTGCTGTTTTGAAGGTTTTTTTTTTTTTTTTTTTTTTTTTTTTTTTTTTTTTTTTTTTTT
>QLSR01000057.1:2016836-2028162 GCA_031780015.1 Citrullus colocynthis
TTTTTTTTTTTTTTTTTTTTTTTTTTTTTTTTTTTTTTTTTTTTTTGGTTAGTATCTGCTTTGCATTTTGTTGAATTGGTTGTGGGTCGTGTCGAATTTATGAGGATTTTCTGACTGAGGAATTAGGAATCTGGTAATTGATGGCATTTTTCTGTTTCTGGCATAATTTCTCTTCACTTGCCTTCTGATTTTGGTGTCTGATCATCATTTCTTGTGAATTTTCTCAAAAGATTGTCGTTGTGTTTGTAATTTACTTGTTTGTTTGAAGTTTCCAATTTAGGATGTACATCTTTTTTACTGTTCATGCTTGCTTTAATTATATAGGGACTCGGTGAGAACAGTTGGCTAAATTCTGTCCAATTATTTAATTCTCCATTCATTGATGTTGTAGAAGATTCCCTTTTGATTCAAACATCCCAAGTGCTTTTGCTGGTTAACTGTTTCCTGCTACTACTTTCTTTTTTCCCTTTTAATTATTGTTTTTAAGAGTTCGAATTTTTGTTGTATTTTATATGAAGTCTACATTTGGGGCATGTTTTTCTAGAAAAGTACTTGCATGAACAATGAAATGTCTAAATTTTTTAGGGGTTGTTTGGGGACTGTCATCAAAACAGTTATCTGCTTTTTAGAATAAAAGCTGAAATTATTTTATGATAATTATTTTATAAAGTTGTTCTAAAATTTGTTTATATTTCAGAAAAGTGAACTTATTGTTCATCTCAAAATCACATTCTTGTGAATAGTGATTTCAATGTATACAATAATGTGAGAACTTTTACAAGTTCTTTAACCACAATCTTCAAAAATATTGAACTGTTTTCGAACCGGTTTTCCAATTAGTATCACATTTGTTTCTTATTAGAGATTCACGGTGTATGAAGATGCAGAATTCTGTATATTATATTTTCTAGCACAACTTTTTATTGGTTTTACTTTTCTCTAAATGTTTTCTTAGGTTCGGGACTGGTATGTGGATTCTTTTCGTGACCTTCGATCCTTTCCCGAAATAAAGAGTTCAGATGACGAAAAAGAGTTTACACAAATGATAAAAGCAATTAAGGTGAAACACAACAACGTGGTTCCAACAATGGCTTTAGGTGTTCAACAGCTGAAGAAAGGCCTTGGTCTAAATAATATAGGGTCTCTAGATCTTCATGAGATTCATCAGTTTTTGGATCGCTTCTACATGTCAAGAATCGGGATTCGCATGCTCATTGGTTGGTCAAATTTCAATTTCCTTAGACAAAAGTCCCAAGTCCCATCTTTTTTGTCTTCCTCTCTTCCTTCTCTATTTGTCTATGTAATTTAAAGTTTTCTTTGATGGGAGGAGGGGAAAAATCTAAATCATGCCATTATTTTGTGATTTCTAGAGGCTTAATATATGGTTTATGAAATCTGATTGTTACTCAGGGCAGCATGTGGAATTACACAATCCCAATCCCCTTCCTGACTGTGTAGGATATATACACACAAAAATGTCCCCTGTTGATGTTGCGGAGAGCGCCAGTGAGGATGCTCGCGCAATCTGTTTACGTGAGTATGGCAGTGCCCCTAATATCAAAATCTATGGAGATCCGAGTTTTACATTTCCGTAAGTTCTTTGTTTCGACTTTGCCCATGTGTTGTTTACTATAAAGTTTCGCTCTTCTAGACTTCAATCTATCTGTTCCGAGTGTTTCTGCTGATATTTATATGCCAATTTTTTGCCAGTGTGGTTACATATTGGCATGGATATTGACTTTAATCTTTTGTTTTTTGTTTACATTTTCAGCTACGTTCCAACACACTTGCATCTCATGGTCTTTGAGTTGGTTAAGAACTCGTTACGTGCCGTGCAAGAGCGTTTCATGGACTCTGATAAAGTTGCTCCTCCAGTCAGAATCATTGTTGCTGATGGAATTGAGGATGTCACTATTAAGGTATTGCTATTGTGCATCACCAAAGACAAAAGACTTCAATTTCTCAATGGAGTTTCTCAGTATAACTGTGTATATTGACTTGTAGGTATCAGATGAGGGCGGTGGCATACCCCGAAGCGGCCTTCCCAGAATTTTCACTTACCTCTACACCACTGCAAAAGACCCTCTGGACGAACAACCAGATCTGGGAACCGCTGATTTGGTGACAATGGCTGGATATGGTTATGGCCTTCCTATAAGCCGTCTGTATGCTCGTTATTTTGGTGGCGATCTGCAAGTGATCTCCATGGAAGGATATGGTGAGTAGATTCTTGCTGTTTTAGTTTTCATAGTTGTTTTCAGTATTTTCAAGCACAGTACTATAAATACTGTTTCTTCTACACGGTTCGTCTATTTCATTGCTTCCAAACGTTTCTCATCCGATTAGAGAATAAAGAAGATCTTCATGTTCCTTCGTCGATTGATCATTGACGATTACTCATTCTACTTAGTTTCATTATCTATGGATGTAAATGGTTGTTGAGTTGAAATTCTTGATCTGAGTGAGTTTTGAAGTGTTAATTTCTAACCGTCATCTCTCTTGTCCGTGTGAACTGACAGTCGATATGGTCGTTTTCGGTGTGATAACTGCTGTTGTTATTGAACTTTACACAGGAACAGATGCATATCTTCACCTGTCTCGTCTGGGGGATTCACAAGAGCCTCTGCCATGAGGAAAAAGGAAGAATCCCATCCCATGGAAGATTTGATATTGAAATTCATCCAATTGTAATAACTTGGAATTGAGTAAGCTTATTCCCTTTCCCTTTCCCTTTCCCTTTCTCTTGTATATTCTGCCTTTTGCTTTATGCAAAAAGAGCATTTTCTCACTGCCTTTTGTTATTCCATTGGGTTCTTTGAAAGGTTTTTCCTTTCCCCCTTCGTCTTTTATTATTTTTTTTCCCCAGAAGTGAAGAGCTTTTAAATCAAACATTAATCAAAAAAGAAAAAATTAAAAGTACCATTTGGGGTTTTTTCTTTTTTTAATTTTCAATTTTTTTTTAAATTTAAGAGCATTTTAATTTTTATATTCACATGTGTATATTTTCTTGAATGAAAATTATTATTATTTAGTCCATTCAATAAAACTTAAGTTCGAGGGACTAGAAAGTACAATTAATCAAACAATTTTCAAAATATTGCAAAATTATGTAAGGACTAAAATCAAGCATAATTTAGAAATTAGGTACATAATTGAATTTTAGGTTAAATTGCAAATTTGATTTCAATAGTTTAGAGGAGGTTAGAAATTAGTCAATAGTTTAGAGAAAGTTAGAATTTAATCTTTAAAATTAGAATTTAGTTTCTATGGTTGATTCGATAGTGTAGAGGAAGTTAGAATTTAGTTGATAGTTTACAGTTAGAATTTAGTTTTTAAGATTAGAATTTAGTTTCTATGGTTTATAATTTAATTTATAATTAAAATGTGAGGAAGTTAGAATTTAGTCTTTAAGATTAGAATTTAGTTTCTATGGTTTATGGTTTATGATTTATAATTAAAATTTAATTTTTATAGTTTGTTAAATTTCTTTTTGAAACTATTGGTTTGCTAAACTCCTCTAAAACTATTTAGAACTTTATTAATTTATAAATACTATTTATGAGGTCTAACTTTGACTGAATTTTAACTTTCTTATAATTTAAATTATTGTTTTTTAATAATAGTTATTGTTATCATTATTATTTTAATTCCCGAGTATAGAATGGACACAATGCTTAATGAGAGTGTGGGTCGAAACTGAATAAACTAATCAAATGGGTGCCCCATAGATTTGGATATATTTTATGAGCTTTGTGGAATAATCAGAAATATTTTTTTTAAAGAAAAATTATTTAATTAGGAAAAACAAAATTCTCCCCATTTTTTAATCCAACATGGCGGCTCATATCGGTAGGGACGGTATAAATCTCTACTTCCAAACCTCGGCGACTCATACGTCATTTAGTTAAAATATCATTTTTATTTTGGTTTAATCTTTTATATATTTTTAAATGTTTCATTTTAGTCTCTAGTGTCAGATTTATTATTAATAAAATTTTCAAAAGTTTTATATTATTAACATTTTTACTATAAATTTTAAAAATATATTCATATCTTATATGCTCTTACAAAATAATAATTATTATTACTTAACTATTTTTAAAAAATTTAACTTTTGCATAACTAAAATTGAACATCATGATATTTTAACTTGAATAATAAAATATTTTATAAAAATATCAAATTATCTATAAAACTATATATATATATATATATATAGTAGTTTAAGGTATCAATTCCAAAAAATCATTAATTGAGAATAAGAAGGGAATCATTGCAAATATAGCAATCAAATCCAAAATATTTGTAATGCAAATTTTTTTTTTTATATATAATAAAATTTAGCTTCTTTCTAATAAAAGTCTATTAATGGTAAATCATATAGCTAATAGAAATGTACTAGCAATAGGGTTCTATCACTAATAAATTGAATGCTTAGTCAGACGCATTAAATTTGTCACATTGAGCAAATTGATGGGTGTTTAATAATTTATGTAAATACGCATTAAATTTGTCACATAGAGTAATTTGATGGGTGTTCAATAATTTCAACAGACTTTTCCATCAATGCATTAAATTCGTTATAAAAAAAAAAAGAAAAAAAAAGAAAAATATCAATTTATACTCAACTTTAGGAGTCATCAATTTAAGCCCTAAATTAACAATGATATCAATTTGTCACATCAAACTGTCCAGGAACAAAATGACAAACGCCAATTAGTTGTACCTACTTACTTAACAACAGCATAAAAATTAAAATTTGCAAGATTTATAGGATTTAGCAATATATGAATAACCATAGTTTGAGCACATACAACAGCCTTACTATAATCCTGGGATTAAAAGTACGTCAAAAAGAAGCATGGTATTAGAACCCAAATATACTGAAATATAAAAGATAATAGAAATACAAGATAAACCAAGTGTTTAAGGTACTTGGACTCTCCCAAACTTGAGACTCTCACACTATTTATAACAAACTTCCCTAACGGACTATTTAGCCAATTACTAATATACCTTTAATATTCCAATTAAGATACCTATCACATGGTTCATTTCCTTAAGAAACTTTATATAACAGTACATTAGGAGACAATCTCTCTAGAGATGCATCCATCTCTACATATTTCTGAGGAAAAAGAACGAAAAAATGATATGAATAAAAGCAAATTGAAGTGTAGACAACACAATAAAGTTCTGAGATTCCTACCTGACCAATTTCCCAAGCATTTTGCTTCTCTTTGGAGCCTACAGATTGACCAATAGAAATAAACACTTCACCTTGAGTGTCAAGTATCAAGATATCCTCTGTCAACAAATCATCTTGAGAGAAATTGTAAAATTTCCACTACCTGCGCATGATGAATATAAGATCATCAACTATATTATTATAGTCAAGGTTTACCAACATTGCATCTGATTAATTTCTTCATTAACAAGAAATCCAAATATTCACCTGGAACTATCCTGTAAGTACAAATAGGAAGATCAACAACAAAGTTGAAGCAGTCAAATTGAATAGTCAGCAATGATAACAGTTAAATACCAAATAAGATAATTTCTAGTAAATTAAAGAACACACGTGACCTTTACTGAATGAAAATGCATACGAGTGAGGATCCCTGACAATATCCTGAGATACTTTTTTATTGTTGTAACTTTGTTTCCCCCCAAGTGCAAACTAGAAGGTTGGACTATTTGTTCCTTATTTCGCTTGTTTCAAAGGAACACCTGACTGTAGAAATTGACGATACCAAGCCCAACGGTGTGGGCTTCTAATCTTCAGTCACGCTCCTAAGTTTTTCTAACCAATAATAACAAGAAGAATAAAAAAACATTATCTCAGCTGACAGGAATGAAAATAAGAAGAGTTCTGAAGGCCTAGCCTAATAGTGTAAAAAACTAAAAGCAATGTATTTAGTTAAGAACTTCAAAGTACTCTTCGTACACACTGTTGATCTATTGGGCCATAGAATCAAAGTAAGCATGTCCAAATACAATCACATGCTTCTAGTAGAAAGATTAACAAAAAAGCACAATAGGAATCATGGTGAGTAAATAAAGATGTGATGCTTCACGTACCTTCCGCCTTGGTACACTAAAATATACCAATTACAGAGGCTGAGGAACATGGTAGAAATCTGATATCTTTCTTTTTTTTTTAAAAGGAAATAAGGTTTTCATTGATGAAATGAAAAGAGACTAATACGCAAAATACAATGAAATAGAATAAGCAAAATAAAATGAGTACAACCAAATATAGCCCATAACTGAACTAGTGAAATAATTACAAGACGTTCCGACAACGGATTGATATGAAAGTTTAACCACGTGTACAAGGAATCCAAACAGCAATCTTTCACAAGCCACAAATTTCAGCCATTGATTAAATATTTTGACAACATAACTTAGACTCTTCTTACAAATCATACATGCCTTCACTGGCGAGAGGCTAAAAAATCTGTACCATGTAGAAACTAATTTTCGCTATTTTCAGCAGTGCCCTCCTCCTTACCTAGTGCTGCAACAACTACTTTTCTCAAGATTGCTTCAGTCGATTGATGGAAGTTCTCCACAGCCTTTGAAACTGTTCGCCGTTTCTCACTATGTTTGGGTTGCATCGACACATCTCTCTTCAGTACGTTCTTCTGATTCTCGTTAGTACCCTGCTGAAGTTTGAATTTTTAGTATAAAGCCCAAAAACCACCAACACCTGGAGCAAGAGTTACTGGCCTGTTCGGCCAAGTTCTAGCTATGTCAACCTTCCTGCAATGCCAAAACAACTTGGCCACAGCAGCGATAAGGTGCGGATCATAATCACATTTTTGAGCGTATCAATGCTCTTGGTTTTACGTTGTGGACGAAATACCATGTCTATTGAGGCTGCCCACAATATGCCACTAGTTGGACATTCTTGCTAACCTTGGCCATCAAAATAACAGCTTCTTTCTTATTGCCATATCCCTAAAAATGAATTAATCTGGATCAAGTTCATATACACAAATTCGAAAAAGTAAAAATAAAAAACATTATTTATTCTATCAAACAGAAAAAGAAAGAGAGGAGACAAAAAAGCCTATTTCTATGTTTCCTATAAAATTAGTCCGGAAAAACCAACAAAAACACTGCACCAAGTATAATTCATCTTTCTACCTGTTTAACCCTAAAAATTTCCTCTGAAGAAGAAAAGTAATTGCCTCGTTAATACTTGTATATTCGGGTTTTGCTTTATGCAAATAATACATTTTCTCAACAATATGAATGGGGCTTAGTAGTAACAAAAGTCATTTTAAGATATGCACTCATATTTTACTCTTACACTCATCTTGTAGTGTACTAATCTCGATAAGTCTATTGTAATGTGAACCAAATCCTAAAGTTAAATAAATAGATAGGCTTAATCTGCTTCATAATCAAGATTTGCCCATGAACCATGGACCATAAAGTTAAACCAACAAAACAGTAAAGATAATAAAATAAAATCATAAAAAGCTAAATTAAGTTAAGGAGACGCCTAAAACCTAGCCACAAAATAATTCAAACTTAGCCATAGAATCAAACCACAGCGAATCCTGCCATAAGATGCCTTACCTAGTAAAAATAATTATAATGTTCAGTGTTCAATTCTATTAGATTTAACATACAGGTAACTGCAAACAAATTCTTTAAAAGATAATATGATGCATATTAATGAGAGGAGAAGCAATTGGGCCAATTTTGATTGGATCAGTTTTAATTAAATATTGTTATTAGTTTTAATAAAAACATAAATAGATGTGTTTCTTTTTCCCCAAAGGAAAGATTCCAAGGAAAGTATCAAAATATTGTTTTACATTAAAATGTGGTAGTCAGCAAACCGCCTTATCACTATCTGAAACACCATACGAATGGATAGACACAATAATAGAATCTAGCTTACGTCAATATGAACATATGCACGACTCAACTTGTAAAGGCATTTATACAGTCAGAACATGAGGAGGAATTTGAGAACTAATAACTAACTTTAAACAATTTCCTATTTGGATTTCAACGAGTAGAACTTTTTATAATTAGACAAGCAACCACTAAGGCCTAAGGGTTAAAGTTGACTTCGATTATGGAGAACAAAGACAAAAATGTCAAGTCATTATTAAATCGCGGATTGACTAAAAAGCTTAAGTTGATGGGTGAAGGCAAATTCAATTATCTCATCTAATACTCCCCCTTACTTGTGGGCTTGAAAAATGAAGAAGACCCAACAAGTAGAAATAATTATTAATTGAGGAGGAAATAACATTGCAGGTGCTTGAATACAACACCTCCCTAGACCACTTGCTTTGATACCACATTAAATTGCCAATTAACCCAAAAGCTTAAGCTAATGGGTGAAAGCAAATTTAATTATATCATCTAACAAACATAAAAAAACCAACTCTACTCGTTACAGTCAGATTAAGTTACATACCTATTTTAGTCACTTAGCTCATTGTCGTAGAACTTAACATCAGCATCATTGTCCGTGGAAGCGCCTCCGTTGGCGGGATTGACATCCAATGTGTCTACATCAGTCAAACCAACCAGTTGAAGGCAACCCTTCCGGCCCTCTGAAGTCCCATCCTCATAGTCAATCAAATCATTCTCATATGCATCAAGTGGCTCCATTCCAGGACAACGGATTTCCTGAGAGATATGCAAGTATGAATTTTCAACTCCAGAAGATGCTAGAGTACATATTAAAAGGACAATTATATTGGAACTTCATACCACAGGCTATGTATTACAAATCACATTTACCATGGAACTGAGACAATCTTTATGTAGCAACGACGACTTGTTACTAAACTAACTAATCTAACAATCATCCATCTTCCATATCTTGTATGAGACTCACCCGTGTCTTTAAAAGCAAGGGCTTCTTCTGTGATGAGAATCGATCAAATAAATAGTAGTTATATCTATCAATATGTATGGTCTTGGACTATCAATAATGATTTTTCTTTAGAGTTGGGCTACTTGATCCATCCACTTACTTGTATTATGTCAATACTAATCACGATTGTTGGAATTATGGTTCTTATTTATAGTGACAATTATATGTCTCATGATCAAGGATATTTGAGATTTTTTGCGTATATGAGTTTGTTCAATACGTCAATGTTGGGATTAGTTACTAGTTCGAATTTGATCCAAATTTATATTTTTTGGGAATTGGTTGGAATGTGTTCTTATCTATTAATAGGTTTTTGGTTCCCTCGACCCAGGGCATAAGGGACATGATGACTTGACGTCATCCTCACCTTCCTCCGGCTTATCACCGGCAGTCTGCTCAGGGTTCCAACCTCAACGGTTGGCAACTAAACACTAATATTCCATATATGTAATTGATATGATATCTATATATAAATAGAAAGATATATATTGTGTTCTCGATAAGGTGCACACTTTTTAAACAGTGAAACTCACTCAACTATTCTAGAACATCTTCCCCAAATTTTTCTTGTCATCTGTCAAACCACATATATCCAAGAACTATATCTATTCGGGTTTTCAAACTAACGATTTTTAAATTTAATACTCAAACCCAATGGGTAATCTGGTGGCATAGGCTGTAGATATTTGGAGATATCCTGTAACTTTTTGAGTTTAGCCTCACATTAAAAAAAAAAAAAACCCTGACATTTGGAAGACAGAAGACATGAATTCCACTACATGGAGTTTGTGGAATGCAGTTCATTGGAACAAAAAGGTAATTTATTGTTGCCAGCATATATTGGAATCACTTTGCAGGTAAAGACAGTATGACCACATACCTCATCTTCTTGCATGCCTTGTTTCTGGGGTTCCAGAATCCAATCATCCAATAAGTGTTCCATAAGAATATGATCAAGAGAAATAGACTCATTAGATTGCTTTCCTAGTTGGCGTTCTCGAAGTCGCAGGTTGTAGTGAACATACAACAAATCGGCCATTTTTCTCTGAGACAAAGTATTATGCCTTTGACTGTGTTCCTTAGCAAATGGAGTCCAGTTGTGTTCACAACACAAAGATGAACATGTCTGACTCAGTATGCGAACAGCTATTTGTTGCAGTTCTAAGCAACTGATTCCATGTTGTAGCCACCATGCAGCTATCAAAGCAAAAATGGAATGGATAACTACGATTAAACAATATTATAAAAGGAGTTTGTGCATTACTTTGCCTATGGTATGCAAATTAACCAATAACAGCGCATATTTAATACTGAAGGATAATGGGACACGTACCTGGATCAAGCTCTGTTCTTGTACTAATAGCCAGCTCGGTTCCAAAATCAGACTTCGCTGAATTATAGTCAGAAATCTGGGACATCCAATATCAAAGTAGTGAAGATTAAACAAAAACAGGGACAATCGACAGGATCACAAAATAACTCATCCCTTACCTGCATAGATGCAGAAATCCTTCTGGAACTGTCGGACTCTAGCCGAACGATGCATTCATTAAGTCCACGAACCACCTCTGAATGCTGCACAAACAAAACAAATGTAGCTGAGAAAAGAGACCAATAGACCATCATGATTATGCATCATCAACAAAAAGTTGTTTTCATACCGCCACAAAATCAGGACGATATCTGTATGATGGGTTTAAGAAAAACGCAGCCATATGTAAAGGGTGGCAAAATAAAGAATTCCAGTTGCTATCTATCACATTCCAGAATGGTCCATATTTCCTGGCATCATCACCATGAATGGATTGTATAGCAAACTTGGCTCTGTACATATCATTATAGATAGATGAAATTGACAAGCTTTGAATGGAATCGACTTTTTGAAGAACTTGCAATACTGGTTCCACAGATTTACAAACATATTGCACCTTCTTCCAAAATGAAGGATTTAATGCAATCATCTCTACTTCTTGTCCCTCACCAGATTTAGAAAACCTGCTAGAAGTCCACTCATTGGAGACAAACATTCTCCGTAAAGTAGCTCTGTGATCCAGCAAGCACTGCAAAGTAGCAAAGCTTGAGGCATTGCGAGTAACTGCAGGTCTCAGAAGTTCCAACCCCTCAGTGAATTCATTCTTCATAAAATTTAACAACCAGCTCCGATTGTAAATAAACTTGGTAATTTTTTGGCACTTTTCCATGCAGTCTTCCACGGATCTCAATTTCAAAAAATCTTCAAGCATGTGATCGATACAATAGGTCGCACACGGAGTCCAGAATAAATTTCTTCTCTTCTCCTCAAGCATTTTCCCGGCAGCTTTATAATTGGGAGTATTCTCAGTGATTACCTAAGAGGGGGGGAAAAACGACAAAAAAAAAAAAAAAAAAAAAAAAAAAAAAAAAAAAAAAAAAAAA